>RQIL01003899.1:0-13023 GCA_003951145.1 Jimgerdemannia lactiflua
TGAATAAGTCTCTTCTTTTATATTAATATATTTATTGATTTGTTTCACAGGTATATACTTTTACTAATATTATAAAAGAGGCTAAAGAGAGAAATAAATAAAGGCTGTGAAGTCTCTTTTATATATAGTGTGATAAACTACTAAAACATAGCTATCTCATAATTAACCAGATGACATGAATAGCCAGATGACATGAACAGCCAGATGATGCAAACAAACCAGATGACCTGAATACTTAGCATAGCATAGTAACCAGCCCAGCAACCATTTGCTGTGGAAAACTGTATAAATAACCAGATAGCTAAAATAGGGAAAATCCCTGACAGTAGCTGTTACCCTGACAGTGGCTGTTACTCCAAACACACCATAAATAGCAAACCTATAATTAGCCAGATAGCAATCAGGTAGCAACCATAATATATAAAATACCCCAGAGACAAGAGTGAATAAACCTCAATTCCGAAATTGAATCCAAAGCAAAAGACAAGTCTGTCTATAACACTTTGAGGGATATACCTACCCAGAGCCACTTGGTCCAAGAATGATTGCAACACTTAGGAGAAATGTCCACTCTAGAGCCTCTTCTAGGAGATTGTGAGCTTGGTTCTTCATTTCCACTTTGGTCCACTTTTCAATACAAAGAAGTCCACTATTTTCAAGTAATCTGTCCTAAGTTTGCTGCTCAAAAAGCCAGTCTATCTAATGCAACTTCACAGTGAATTTTCACACAAATGAAGCCAGTCTTTGACATAACTTTGCCAGCCACTGCCATTTAAGAAGTCTGCTATGTTTTTATCTGCCAATCTGCCCCATTCCGCCAATCCACATTGTTTAAGTCTGTCTCTCAAAGCTAGTCAGTTGATGTAACTTTGAAGCCTGAAGTTTTGCCACCATTGTTCAAGAAGCTCACTACTTTCGAGTCCACATTCAAGTCCATGTTTTTGTCTGCCACATTCTGCTAATCTGCATCATTCTACATTTTTGTCTGCTGATCTGCTGCATTCTGCTGATCTGCATCATTTGACTGCATCGTTCATCCACACTGTTCAAGCCCACACCACTCAATCTGCCTCAACTGCTTAGCTGCATCATCCACTTAACCACATCATTCGAGAAGACTGCATTCAGAATCTGTACGCTTAAGGAAACCTGATCGCCATCATGTCATCAACCAGAATCTGCACCCTTAAAGAAAGCTGATCATCAGGTTCCCAGAGAACCTGCACTATTAAGGAAACCCACCTGATCGGATTCCCAGAGAGTCTGCTCATTGCTCATTAAGGAAATCTGCCAAATTTGCCATACACAAGATCACCTGTGTCACACAAATTAGTCTGCCACTCAAGAAGGAAACCCATTTATATGTGTAGCCCAAGAATCCTGCCAAATTAGGAAATTGCATACAGAAAGTCTCCAGCTATTGAATATTATACTACTAGACACCAACTCAATATAGAAGGAACCTATACCTATTATCTGAACATTTTGTTGCTTTTTGACAAAGTAACTGGGGGCTCAAGCCAATCTACAATAGCCACCCAACCCTGTAATTTGCCTCTATTGAGCCAGGCATGTTACAATAGATAAGCAATTAAGAGTTTTTATAAAGTGACTAAAGAAATTAAATTGACTGTAATTCTCTATATAAGTAGTGAATAAGAGTTAGCTACAACTTCTCATAATTATAGAACACAGTTTAGAATAATACACATTTGGTTTCATTAATTACTTATTAAAAGTTTGCTTATTATAAACTGAACTCTTAAGCTTCTCTATACAAATCACATTCAAGAAATCTCTAAACCCTTGCTCACCTTCCTAACTAAATACTATATACTCATAGTAGATAAATAATATATAAGTTCCAGATATATATATAGGAGTTAAGATGAAGGTATACTACTATGGATATTTCAGTAATATTAAATATAAAATCAAGGAGCTCAAGTCAATGAGCTATATAAGAAAGATTCTAATATAAGTATTGTAATGAACTACAAAATTATACCACTCAAATTACAACTTAACCAGATGATGTGAATACTTACTATAGCTATCTAATATAGTTATCCAAATATATCACCACTTATATAAATAGCCAGATGTATCAAATAAAGTATATTGACTTATATCAGATCTATATACTTGTACTAGACCTGCACACTTATGCTGGACCTATACACTTGTACCAAACCAGAAACACCTAATATAAATAGTACTCTATAGTTAGCCAGATAGCAATCAGATAGTAACTATAATATTGTAATATGCCCAGCTCAATAGAGGCAAATTATAAGATTGGGCAGCTGTGTAGATTGGCTTGAGCTCCTAGTTACTTTGTCAAAAAGCAACAAAATATTTAGATAATAGGTATAGGTTCCTCCTGTATTGGCGTTTAGTGGTATAATATTTAACAGCTGGAGACTTTCTGCATGCGATTTCCTAATTTGACAGCATTCTTGTATTGTGCATGTGAATGGGTTTCCTTCTAGGGTGACGATTAGTGGATAATTTCATGTAACTCGAGTGGTCAGATTTGGCAGACTTCCTTAATAGAGTGGGCTCTCTGGGAACTGGTGATTGGTTATTCCTTAAATGGGTGGTTTCTGGATGTGGGTTGCTCATGTGATAGGCAATCAGTTGAATAGTGCAGATTGAGTAGTAGAGGTGGATTGAGCAGCATGGGCTTGAATGATGTAGACAAATGATGTGGATCGGCAGAATGCAGTGGATCGGCAGACAAAAATATAGAATAATGCAGATCGGTGGAAAGCAGTGGATTGGCAGACAAAAGATGACAGACTTCTTGAAAATGGGCAGTAACTTGGGCTTCAAAGTTACATCAATAAACTGGCTTTGAGAGGTGGACTTAAACAATGTAGATCAGTGGAATGGGGTGGATCAGCAGATAAAAACATAGCAGACTTCTTAAATGGTGGTGGCTGGCAAAGTTATATCAAAGATTGGCTTTGTTTGCATGAAGATTCACTGTAAAGTTGCGTCAGATAGACTGGCTTTTCAAGCAGCAGACTTAGAACAGATTACTTGAAAATGGCAGACTTCTTTGTATCAGAAAGTGGACTGGAGTGGAAATGAAGAACTAAGCTCACAATCTTCTAAAAAAGGCTCTAGAGTGGGCATTTCTCCTAAGTGTTGCAATCCTTCTTGGACCAAGTGGCTCTGGGCAGGTATATCTCTCAAAGTATTGTAGACAGACTTGTCTTTTACTTTGGATTCAATTTCGGAACTGAGGTTTATTCACTCTTGTTTCTGGGGTATTTTATATATTGTAGTTGCTACCTGGTTGCTATCTGGCTAATTATAGATTGCTATTTATAGTGTATTTGGGTGGACAGCCACTGTCCAGTAGACAGCCACTGTCCACATTATTCTCTTCTTTGGTTATCTGGTTATTTATACAATTTCCACAGCAATGGTTGCTGTGCTGGTTACTATGCTAAGTGTTCATGTCATCTGGTTTGTTCATGTCATCTGTTCATATTGTCTGGCTGTTCATGTCATCTGGCTTGTTATCTGGTAATAATTCAGGTAGTGTGTTTTTGTGGTCTGTTATATCAGCCCCCACTAAAGGATGGTCTGTCTCAGACTGTCCTTTAGTCATCATTCCAGTATACATAAGCATCTTCTGCATCTATACCTGTACCATCATCTTCTGTGTCTGGATCACTCCATTCTAATTCTGGATCTTCTTCTTGTCCTTCAGGAAACAGAAAGTTTACTTGTTGGAGAGTGCTCTGGAAGGTGGTCTCATTCATCTGGTGGATATCATTAAGGTAGAAGTGGGACTATACTAGGGCTCCAACATTTTGTTTGTACAAGGTATAGATTTGTTTGGTAGTTCTTGCTTCTTGGCAGGTTATGGCAGTTAGTCCTCCAATGTATGACTGTTCTTGTAACAGTTGTCCGATATTGTAGAAGGCTTGCAGGTGGTGGATCTGAAGCAATCTCTGGGCAATGACAAGATTCTCTTGATGCTTCTGGATCAATTGTATTGGTGTTCCTTCAAGTTGGCAGAACTGGGGCAGAGAAATTGGTAAGGCTTAGAAGAAACTAAGGATAAGGATCTGGAGGCATTGATCTATCCTCTGAGTCATGGTTTGTATAGGTATATCTTGAGTTGGTTGATGTGAACTGGAGTTCTCAAGACATGTCCATTCATGCTTCTTATATAGATACTAGTTCCTCTGATATTGTATACAAGGTATGGTCCTTCCCATTTCAGCTCCCATTTGGCAGCAAAGTTTGTTTCAATCATGCTTCTCCAAACTAGAACTTGATCTCCAATCTTGATCTTCTGATCCTTCTGTTTCTGGTCATAGTACTTCTTTTGTCTTTCCTGAGCCTTGACAATCTGGTTTTGGGCATCTTTTTGCAGCTGATCTTCTTTTTCAAGCAGATTTCTGAGGTTCTCATGGTCAGCAGTTCTGGTCTTCTTGGCAAACATCATTTCAAAGAGCTTTTGTTTAGTTGAGGCAGCAGGAGTGTTTTGGATTTCCCACAGGATTTCAGATAAGCAGAGATCCCAATTGGTAGGATTAACCTTGGCAAGTTCTTTCTTAATGATCTGATTCATTCTTTTGGTCATTCCATTGGTTTGCAGATAATAAGAGGTGGTCCTTTTCAGGTGGATCCCATGAATTTGTACATAACTTGAGATTATGTTGTTCACAAATTCAGTTCCAGGGGGTCCATATTGGTGGGTAAGATTATGAAGGTGTCCAACAATGGTCAGGGCATCTGCAATCTCCATAGGGTATGCTTCAGGCCATTTGGTCAGATATTCAACAAATACTAGGATGTATCTGTTTTGTTTTGGTATTACTGGGAGGGGTCCAATTATGTCTACTCTCCATCTTTGGAAGATGTGAGTAGGTGGGGGAATCAGTTGCAGAGGGGCTTGATAGTTCTTCTTTCCTTGATACTTCTGGCAGGTGTCACACTTCTGGATGATGTCTCAGACTTATGTTCTGAGGTGGGGCCAATGTTGATATTGTTCTTGAATCTTGTCTTCTGTACTTGTCTATCCTTGGTGGGCTTTCTGGTGTTTTTGTCAGATGAGATCTTCTTGCTCCTTGATAGTTTTGAGAACTTCTTTGAGGGTGCAGTTCCAAGGTACACCCTTTCTTTGATTCATTAGGTCATGTAGGAAAGAACATCAATATTGTTATGAGTTCTTCTCGCTTTATAGATGATGTTGATTTCATAATCTTAAAGAATAAGGATCTATTGAGCAAGGATTCCAGTGGGGTCTTTTTGGTGCAGTAACCATTTGAGAGCTGCATGGTCTGTAATCAGGGTGAACTTTCTTCCAATAAAGTAATGTTTGAATAAGGTGACCACCCATATGACTGCCAGGCATTCCAATTTGGTACTCCCATAATTTGTCTGCTGCTTGTTGGTGACTCTGCTTGCATAAGCTATCATATGGTGCTGTTTGTCAGGTCCTTCTTGTGCAAGGATTGCTCCAAGGCCATTCTTGGATGTATTAGAGTACAGAATGAAAGATTTCTGCAGATCTGGTTGGACTAGGATTGGTGCTAAAGTCAGGCAGTTTGTAGTTTTCAGAAGACTTCTTCTTATAGTTCTTTCTATTGGAACAGTACTCCTTTCTTTGGCAAGGTTCAGATTGGGTTGGAGATTTCAGCAAATCCCTTGATGAATCTTCTGTAGTAAGATGCAAGTATCAGGAAAGATAGGGCTTCCTTTGAAGTCTTGGTGACAGGGAAGTTGTTGACTTTTTCAATCTTCTTGGGGTCTGCATGTGTTCCATCTTTAGAAACTATGAATCTAAGGAATTCAAGCTTCTGTTTGCCAAAGTAGCACTTCTTTAAGTTAAGTCTCAGGTGGTTTTGTCAAGTGAGTTTGAAAAACTCCTCAAGGTCTTGCAGGTGGTCTTCAAAATTTGATAAGTAGATGTTGGAATCATCCACATAAACAATCAGGCAGTAGTGGATGAGAGGAGCATATACTGAGTTCATTATTCACTGGAAGGTTGGGGGTACATTGCAGAGTCCAAAAGGCATTTGGAGGTACTTAAACAATTTTCCTAGAGCAAGAAAAGCTGTCTTTTGAATGTCTTTGAAGTCCATTGGTATCTCATGAAATCCTGCAAATAGATCCATACTGCTGAAGTATCTTACATTTTATAGCTGGTCCAGAAGGTCATCAATTCGGGGCAAGGGGTATGTATCTTTTTTGGTTACTGTGTTGAGTTTCCTGAAGTCTACAACTAGTCTCCATTCTCCTTTCTTTGGTACAATAAGTATAGGGCTGGCCCAAGGGCTGGTAGAGGGTCGGATGACTCCATTGTCTAAGAGTTCCTGTATGTGCTCTTTTCGAATGTTTTTAAGTGGTGGGGTATTCTGTATAGTTTCTGTCAGATGGGTGTTGCATTTCCTGTATTTATGCTGTGGTGATATGATGGGTTGTATGGCAGGTTGCCATAGTCTGTGGTGAAGATGTCCTGATATTTATGAAGGAGTTCAGTCAATTGTTTCTGTTGCTGAGATGTCAATTCTTCTTCAATGTTTGTGGAAGGCTTCACTTTCTCCTGGGTTGCAGAGGGGCCTTTCCTTTCTTCTGTGACCTTTTGCCATTTCCCTGTAAGTTTAATTCATAAACTTCTCTGTATATTCGGTTGAGGTAAGGCATAAGGTGTCCAATGATGGTTCCTTTTGGCAAGATGATGTTGTTTCAGCTTGTGTTGGTTACTCAGGAGTATACTGGATTCATCTTGTCAGAGAATGTGTACTCTTTTATGTACAGATTTCAGATTTCTTCATTGGGTTCAAAGAAGAGATTCCTGGGGTCTGGTGGTGCAAAGATTTTGATAGTGGTTTGCTCTCCTGGCTCAAGGATGAGGTTCTTGTGAAGCTTTACTGGCTGGCAGAGAACTCACTGAGGGGCATTTGCTTTAAATCAGCTAATCTGAAGGAAATGTACTTCCTTCTTGTCTGAGCTTCCAAATTCTTTGGTTTGTCTGATTCCTTGAGTGAGCTTGGGTATTTCTTGCAACTGAGGAGTCTTGTATTCAAGGAAGACTGCTTGAGTGATTTTGTCTCCTTTGTTGATTTGAATCTATTCACCACTTCCATTTCTTAAGATGACCTTGATTTCATCTGTATATCCTGGATCAATAGTTCCTCTTTCAGTAAAGAGTCCTTCAAGGGCTAGACCAGACCTTGAGGTCAGCTGGATGTAAGTTCCTTTTGGTGGTTGCATGGCAATACTGGTTCTGATGAGCTTTGTACTTTTGGGGTCCATAGTAGGATTATAAAGACTGCTGAGATCATAGCCAACATCTTCTTGGTATGCCTTCTTGGATGGAATTGCATTGGGGTGAAGTAGAGTGAACTGTGCAATGTTCTTGCCAAGTATAGGCTATCCATGGGCTGAGGCTCTTGTGGTATTAGATTTCCAACCTCTGATGTCTAGGTGTGGCCATCTTGCTCCAGTAGAGGGGTCTTGAAGATAATTGATTCCTCTTTTTCTAGTAGGGTCCAGAGCTTCCATGAAGTTGATATCATCATCTATCCATCCTTGGTGAGTTGCATGGTGAATAAGAGCCAGGATATCTTCTCCTAGATCATATATCTTAAGGACCTTCCTTGTGGGTCTCTTCTTTTTCTCCTTTTGAATCTTTACTTAGTCATCTCCTCTCTTGAGTGTGTGCACAATCACATCCTTGCTGAGATGGATCTTCTCATGTTGACAAGGCCAGCATCTTGGGTACTTTCCATGATAGCAATATTCCATGGCTTAAAAGTGTTTCTTTCTCAATTCGATTTCTCCTAGTTTCGGAAATCTGCATCCATTCACATCATACTTTAGTGGCAGGGTAGAGAGGGGTTTCACTTCTGTCTGAGTATAGAATCCTACTCCATGTCTTCTCTTTGCAAGTGTGGTGACTGATTCTTGGAATGAGGTTCCTTCTGCAATGATTTTTGGAGATTCCTTTTCAATAGGCTGTCTGGCTTGCTGGTCCAATATATGGCATTGATAGCAGTAGTCTCTTAGTGAGTGGGAAACAACTTGATTGGGGCATCTGCCCATTCAGAAGGCTCTCTCTTGATGGGTTTCAGGCCTTGGAATAACTGGTTGTGAGCTGGATCCAGCTTCTTCTTCACTCCAGGGGGTGCTGTTATCTTCTCCTTCCTGTGGGGCCCAGTTTGGATCATCCCATGAGACAATTGCAGGAAGCTCTTCATTTTCAGAAATGCCATCATCTTCTTCCTCTGGTGGTTGGTCCCAAATTGCTTGTACTTCTGCTGCTTCGATTTCAGGATTGGGCATGACTTGTGCATGGCCTTTTGACTGGGTGTTGTGAAGGCATCTCTTCTTCCTTCTTCTGCAGTCAGGGCATGTGGTTCCAGGGCTTTTTCGAATTCCCACATGTCTGGATGAGTGTTCCTCACATTTCTGTCTTTAGAGACATTTGATATATCCTCTGGCTTCTCCAGCAATGGCTCTGATTGTAATGGTGATGATATCTTGTACCCACACATTATCTTCTGGTCTGTCTTCTACCATGTTGATTCAGGGCCTCAGTTTAGGGTCATTGTCATTTTTGGAATCCTCCTCTTTTTCCTCCTCAGTGGTGGATTCTTCACTGTTGGCATATTCTTCTTGAATGGTCACCTTCTTCTTCTTCTTTGATGGCTCAAAGCTAGTGACTTTGACTTGGTACTTCATTCCTCTGTAGTTGAATTTGAGCACTTATTGACCAATGTTGACATCTGCATTCATCTCTTTCATCCAATTGGTGCCAAGGATCATATCATAGGTGATGGCTTCAGTCATAACTGCCTTGGGGATGGCAAACTGAATATTTCCAAGAGTGATAGTAATGTTTTAGACTTCTCCTAGTGGTTGAGTTCAGACTCCATCTACTACTTTGATACTGAGGCTAGAGGGTTCATCAATAGGCCATTGAATGCTTTCTAGGAATTTTTTGGCAATGACATATAGCTACTCCTGTATTAATGAGGATTTTTGCTTTTTTGCCTCCAATTTCTCCAAACAGATAGGTGCTGACATGCCTTTCTGCAGCTTGTACTGCTGGGGTTGCTGGTTCTTTTTGAGGAATGGGGACTCTTCCTGTATAAGATCTGGTTGTTTACAACAATTTGTTCCTTACTCCAGCAAGTGTCAACTAAAGGAACTGCAAGAGTGGGACTTCCATCTTGGCTTCTTGAATCTTCTTCCAGGCTTCATTGTAGATGTCTTGGAGCATGGTCTTTGGAATGTATTTCTTCTTGGATTTTGGAGTCTTGGTTTCAGATTCTGGTTCTTCTTCTATCTTTTCATTGGCAGATTCTAGTAGAGAATCTTCTCTATTGGTAGTAGTTCCAGGGATGAAGGGTGAAGGAGAATGGGGAGATGTATCAACCTGCTCCTCTTCATCTTCATCTTGGATGGTTCTTCTGCTTGTTCTTTTTGAAGGCTTTTCTACTGCTTGGGGGTCTCTTTCTTTTCTCTGCTGGATAGACTATTTCTCTATATTCAGCCTTGGCTGGGTATAAGTCTAGGTCACTGTATTCTTCACTATCACTCTGCTCATAGTCTTCTACTGGGTGAGCTTCTGTCTTCTTATTGTAGGTATCCTTTCAGTTTGGTGGTTCAGAATTCCTTGAGCTGCCTTGGTTGTTGCATTTGGGAGCATAGTGTCCTTGTTGTCCACACTTGTAGCATTGGATCTCTACTCTATCTCTTGAAGGATAGTTTTGACTATCAGAGGATGGATAGTTCCTCTGGTAATTCTAATTTTCATGTGAAGGGTACCTTGGCTGGTAGTTCTGATTTTCTTGAGAAAGATATCTTGGCTGATAGTTCTGATTTTCATGTGTAGTGAGCCTTTCAATCTGTCCAACCAGTCTGTCTACTTTTGAATTGAGGTCTTGAATCTCATTCTTGTCCTTCTTCCATTCTTTGGCAGACTTTTCTCCTTTTGATTCTCCTTGAAGGATTCCTTGCAGGGCCTTGACCAAGAGGTCTTCTTTGTCTTCTTTCCGATTGTCAGTCCAAGTGGTCCCTTGTTTGATATTAAAGTATCCTTAGGCTGTATCTACTTGTTCTTCTAGTTTCCTGATGCCCAAGGTTTGGACATATTGAGTAATATTGGGTGGAATCCCATTCATGAAAGTCATTGGACTGATGATGTCTTGATTGGTAGCATTGAATCTGGCAGCATGTATTCTCTTCTGGATTCTAGTGAAGAATGCTCTTGGGGATTCTTCAAGGTTCATCTTTATTCCCATGATGGATTCTTGAGCTTTGTGGCAGGTTTCATTTCCTGCATACTTTTCAATGATCCAGTATTGTATGACCTCATATTGTTCTTCTTCTGATCTTGTATTCTCCATGATATCTCCTAGGTCTGTGTTGATATCATTTGCAGTTCTGGTGAAGATGCCTTTGACTGGTTCTCTCAGCTGTGCCTTGAAGACATTAATTCGTTTGGGTTGATAAGTCTCTCAGGGCTGCTATTCCTTCAATTACATCTATGAATTCTCTTGGATCCTCTTCTGGGTATCCTGTAAATGTGGGTAGTATTGTGCCCATTTCGTTGTCACTGTCCTCTGATTCTGTTTTGATTTCTGAGTCTGATTCTGAGTTATTGGCTATTGATGAGTATAAGCTTGAAGGTGCTGAAGATCTGAGAGATGGTGCTCTTCTTAGTACTATTCTGGGGAGCCTTGAGGGTTGGTTTTTTGGGATTGGAGTTACTGGTCTGGGTAAATCAAGGAAGACTCTTGGGGGGAATCTTTCAAGATAATTTTTGAGATCTTAGATGAGATTGTCAAAGTCTTGATTGGTGTTATCTACTTCGTCTGGTGTGAGCTTATCAAAATCTCTGGTTGGTATATCGGCTGGTGGTACTGGTTGAGGATTTTGTACAGTGCTGGCTTCTGCAGTGTCAGATCCTTCTGATGCTGAGTGGTATCCAATTCTAGAAGTAATTATGTCTCTTCCTGTCCAAACACTTTGTAGAGTAGAGATTTCTTCTCCTATAGTAGCTGAGATTGGTACTGTATCAAAGGTTGCAGTAGTGCTGGTCTCCAGGTTGAAGGTTGGGTTCTGTGAGCTGAAAATTCATGATAATTCTTTTGAGAATATTCCCAGTTGAGCCTCCAAATGTAATGTGCCTGGCTCAATAGAGGCAAATTACAAGGTTGGGCAGCTATGTAGATTGGCTTGAGCCCCCAGTTACTTTGTCAAAAAGCAACAAAATGTTCAGATAATAGGTATAGGTTCCTCCTGTATTGGTGTTTAGTGGTATAATATTCAACAGCTGGAGACTTTCTGTGTGCAATTTCCTAATTTGGCAGCATTCTTGTGTTGTGTATATGAATGAGTTTCCTTCTAGAGTAATGATCATGAGTAATTTCATGTGACCTGGGTGGTTGGATTTGGCAGACTTTCTTAATAGAGTGGGCTCTCTGGGAACCAGTGATCGGTTATTCCTTAAATGGGCAGTTTATAGATGTGGGTTGCTTGTGTGATGGGCAATCAGGTTGAATGGTGTGGATTGAGTGGTAGAGACAGATTGAGCAGCATGGGCTTGAATGATGCAGACAAACAATGTGGATCAGCAGAATGCAGCAGATTAGTGAACAAAAATGTAGAATAATGCAGATTGGAAGAAAGCAGCAGATTAGTGGACAAAAGATGGTGGACTTCTTGAAAACAGGTAGTAACTTGGGCTTCAAAGTTACATTGATAGACTGGCTTTGAGAGGCAGACTTCAATGCAGATCAGTAGAATGGGGTGGATCAGCAGATAAAAATATAGTGGACTTCTTAAACAGTGACAGCTGGCAAAGTTACGTCAAAGACTAGCTTCATTTGCACAAAGATTCACTGCAAAGTTGTATCAGATAGACTGGCTTTTCGAGTGGCAGACTTAGAACAGATTACTTAAAAATGGCAGACTTCTTTGTATTGGAAAGTGGACTAGAGTGGAAATGAAGAATCAAGATCACAATCTTCTAAAAGAGGCTCTAGAGTGGGCATTTCTTCTAAGTATTGCAATTCTTCTTGGACCAAGTAGCTCTGGGCAGGCATATCCCTCAAAGTGTTATAGGCAGACTTATCTTTTGCTTTGGATTCAATTTCGGAACTAAGGTTTATTCACTCTTGTCTCTGGGGTATTTTATACATTGTGGTTGCTATCTAGTTGCTATCTGGCTAATTATAGATTGCTATTTATGGTGTGTTTGGATGGACAGCCACTGTCCAGTGGACAGCCACTGTCCACATTATTCTTTTCTTTAGTTATCTGATTATTTATACAATTTCTGTAGCAATGGTTTCTGTGCTGGTTACTATGCTAAGTGTTCATATCATCTGGTTTGTTCGCATCATCTGTTCATGTCATCTGGCTGTTCATGTCATCTGGCTTGTCATCTGGCAATAATTCAGGTAGTATGTTTTTGTGGTCTGTCACAATATATAAAATACTCCAGAGATAAGAGTGAATAAATTTCAGTTTCAAAAGTTCAAAAGCAAAAGCCAATTGTCTGGTACACTTAGGAGAAATATCTGCTAAAAGCCATTTAATTCTAAAGAAATTGGATTGCAATACTTAGAAGATATATCTACCAATAAGTCACTGCTAAGAAGTTGTGAGCTTATTTTCTACTCTGGTCTACTTTTCTAATACAAAGCCTGAGTTTGCCACTAAGTTCAAATAAAGAACTTCACCACCATTTAAGTAATCCAACACTTAAGGAAAAGCTACCAAAAGAAGCCTGCTAATTTAGAAAGAATCTATATTCAAGTCTGCTATATTTTTGTCTACTGATCTGCAGAATCTATATTATTTAAATAATCTACATTATTCAACCCACATCACTTAAGAAATCTGCATCTAGAAGTCTATCAGAAAAGGAATCCAATTGTCCATTATGCAAGTAATCTATATTTAAAGAATCCATATCTTTAACCAATAGGCTGTATACTTTTGCAGGCAAATTTGTCAAACTTTTTTTTGATTATATATTTA
>RQIL01003910.1:0-13022 GCA_003951145.1 Jimgerdemannia lactiflua
TTTTTTTTTCCTCTATAGACTATAGCCTCATTTATTACCTAAACACCTATCTAAACATTTCATTTGTCCTCATACCACATTGGTAGCCCCAGCCCTCTTTACTACCCTATCTCCACACTCAGCCTCTCCCCTACCCCTACTCTCTCAAACACTACATTGCCAATCACCTGCACTCAACCCTCACTCTTGCTACATATGACCTCCACTAGCTTCCTATAGCACCTCTCTCCAGAGTCTTGATGTAACTTTGCCAGCTGCCATTTGAGTAATCTACTGCTTAAGAAATAAGCTATCATTTTCAAAAGAAGTCCACCATTTTTCCAAGAGAAGCCCGCCAATTCAGGAAGAATCTGCATTCAAGTCTGCTATGTTTTTGTCTGCCAATCTGCCACATTCTGCTGATCCGCATTCAAGTCTGCCACCTCATTTTATCTGCCGACCACATCGCTTCAACCCTAACCCTCAGTCCACCAGATCGACTGCATCGACTGATCATCAGCATCATTCAAACCGCACCACTTGATCCACATCATCCGATTGCCTGTCATGTGATCCAGAACCTGTGCTATTAAGGAAATCTGCCTGATTACTCAAGATCACCCGAGTCACAGACAACCAGAGAGCTCGTGCTTTTAAGAAAATCTGCCAAATTTGAGAAACCCAATTACAGACAGATTGCTACATAACACAGAAATTACCTACCATGCAACTACCAAGAATGCCGCCTAATTAGGAAATTGCATGCAGAAATTCTCCAGATTGAATATTAGAGCCACTCAAAGTTCGATCTGAAAATGATCACATCCATTTTTATCTAGAGCGCCTTCCATTTTCATCATGAGCGCTTTCTAATTTTGGATGGAACCCTAACCCTGGCTGAATTAGGTAAACTCTACGACCCATAATCTGATTTTAATGTTCTTGGGCCCATTAGAAAGCCCTTGATAATGTGGTTCTAACAAGCTTAAGAACATTAAATTTGGATGATATTCTGTAGAGTTATAATTGAAAACATCCAAATTTCTATAATACAGCCTTAATTACAGGCCACTAATGATTTCGGCCTTAATTTGGGTCTGATTAAAGGCCACGATTATTAGTGGCCTACAAACAATTTGCCTTATTTCTCAACAACCTATCATCCGGATTTGATGTTCCTAGGCTCATTAAAAATCCATGAATATTGGGATTGCAGTACACTATATTTTATAAAATTTGGATAATAAGTCATTGAGAAATGAAGCAAAATATTTAAATCATACAAATCTATTAAATGGCCTTAAATTACAGGCCACTAATAATCTCGGCCTTAATTTGGGACTGCCATCTTAGTTACTGGCCTCTGATTTAAGGTCAGAATTATGATTCAGCTCAGTCAAGTGCGTGCCCCCTCGTGGCCACTGCTATTTGCTTTAAAATGGACCAAACACAGATCGTGAGCTTCATTCCATCATGCAGCCTTCACACAGTTCTGACATACAGTCGAGATTTAGGTCAAGGTCATGTTCTGCTTCAGAGAATCGACTAGGCCATGTGCCCTCTCAGCGCCAATGCTATTATCTTTAAAATGAACAGGAGATGAGTGAAATGCACAGATCGTGAGCTTCTTTCTATACACAATGCTTTACACAGTTCTGACATACAGGAGATTCAGCTCGGCCAAGGTCGTATTATGCTTCAGAGACTTGGCTAGGGCACATGCCCCCTTGTCGCCAATGCTATTCTCTTTAAAATGAACAGGAGATGAGCAAAACGCACAGATCATGAACTTCATTCCATCGCGCAGCTGCACAATGCTTCACACAGTTCTGATATACCTCAAAGATTCAGCTCAGTCAAGGTCGTGTTCTGCTTCAGAGACTCAGTAGGGCACGTACCCTCTCGCCGCCAATGTCATTCCCTTTAAAATTGAACAGAGGATGAGCGAAAATGTACAGATTGCGAGCTTCATTCCATTACACAGCAGCACACAATGTTTCACACAGTTCTGACATGCCTCCGAGAATCAGCTCGGTCAAGGTCGTGTTCTGCTTCAGAGACTCGGTTAGGACACATGCCACTTCATCGCTAATGCTATTCACTTTAAAAATGAACAGGGGATGAGTGAAAACGCACAGATCATGAGCTTCATTCCATCGCGCAGCTGCACACAATGCTTCACACAGTTCTGATATACCTCGGAGATTCAGCTCAGTCAAGGTCGTGTTCTGCTTCAGAGGCTTGGCTAAGGCATGTGCTCCCTCACCACCAGTGTCATTCCCATTAAAATCTACTTTAGAGACTCGGCTAGGGCGCATGCCCCTCGTCGCCAATGCTATTCCCATAGGAGATGAGAGAAAACACACAGATTGTGAGCTTCATTCCATCACGCAGCTGCACACAATGCTTCATGCAGTTCTGACATACCTCCGAGATTCAGCTCGTGTTCTGCTTCAGATACTCGGCTAGGGCGCACGCCCCTCGTCGCCAATGCTATTCCCTTTAAAAATGAACAGGGGATGAGTGAAAATGCACAGATCATGAGCTTCATTCCATCGCGCAGCTGCACACAATGCTTCATACAGTTCTGATATACCCTGGAGATTCAGCTTGGTCAAGGTCGTGTTCTGCTTCAGAGGCTCGGCTAGGGCACATGCTTCCTCGCTGCCAGTGTCATTCCTATTAAAATATGCTTTAGAGACTCGGCTAGGGCGCATGCCCCTCGTCGCTAATGCTATTCCCATAGGAGATGAGCGAAAACGCACAGATCGTAAGCTTCATTCCATCACGTAGTTCTGACATACCTCTGAGATTCAGCTCATGTTCTGCTTCAGATGCTCAGCTAGGGCACGTGCCCCTCGTCGCCAATGCTATTCCCTTTAAAAATGAACAGGGGATGAGTGAAAATGCACAGATCGTGAGCTTCATTCCATCGCGCAGCTGCACACAATGCTTTACACAGTTCTGATATACCTCAGAGATTCAGCTCAATCAAAGTCGTGTTCTGCTTCAGAGACTTAGTAGGGCACGTACCCTCTCGCTGCCAATGTCATTCCCTTTAAAATTGAACAGGGGGTGAGCAAAAATGTACAGATCGCGAGCTTCATTCCATCACGCAACAGCACACAATGTTTTACACAGTTCTGACATGCCTCCAAGAATCAGCTTGGTCAAGATCATGTTCAGCTTCAGAGACTCGGCTATGGCGCATGCCCCTTCGTCGCCAATGTCATTTCCTTTAAAATGAACAGGGGATGAGCGAAAACTCACAGATTGTGAACTCGTAGCTGCACACAATGCTTCACACAGTTCTGACATACCTCTGAGAATAATCTCAGTCAATGTCGTGTTCTGCTTTAGAGACTTGGTTAGGGCGCATGCCCGTCACCACCAATGTCATTTCCTTTAAAACGAATAGGGGATGAGCAAAAATGCACGGATTGTTATCGTGCAGCTGCACACAATGCTTCACACAGTTCTGATATACCTCTGAAATTCAGCTTGGTCAATGCTATTCCCTTTAAAATAAACAGGGGATGAGCAAAAATGCACAGATCGTGAGCTTCATTCCATCACGCAGCTGCACACAATGCTTCACAACAGTTCTGACATACGTACATACTTTCGAGATTCAGCTCAGTCAAGGCCATGTTCTGCTTCAGAGGCTCGGCCAGCATGCATGTCCCCTCGTCACCAATGTCATTCCCTTTAAATTGAACAGGGGATGAATGAAAATGCACATTGTGAGCCTCATTCAATCACGCAGCTGCACAAAATGCTTCACATACTTTCGTGATTCAGCTCGGTCAAGGTAGGGTGGATCTTCCTATTCTGTCAGACAGATCTTGCTCTTATATTCATGCAGCATTACTTTTATGAGTTCACAATGTCGCTCAGTCTTGTGGTGGGTGTTTCATGGTTGGCGGCATCAGGCTTTCTTTTAGGAGCGAGTATCAGTTCAGTGGGGATGAATGTTGGTTTGGCAGAGATAAATGTTGGTTCATCAGTGGTGGGTGTTGGCTTGGCAGGGGAAGGTGTGGTGGGTGTTGGTTCCGCAGGAGCAGGTATTTGTTTGGCAGGTCAGGTTCAGTTGGTTCTGTCACATTCTCTACAATCGTCTGTCCATATTCTGTTCTTTATATTATATCCATTGTCCATCCATATTTTATCATACATATTCCATCCTGTTATCTATTCATATTATATCCTATTGTCTATTTATTGCTCATCATCCAGATTTTATCCTATCATCTGTCCATATAGTCTGACTTTCATCTTCTCCTCTACTGTTGTGAAGCAAGTAACATTGCCATAATTATATTCCTTTTCTGATCACCCTCACCATTATTCTCCAGTCCTTGAAATAATATATTTATTTGTACTTCATATTGACCATTTTCGTCTTCATCTTCATTTTCTTCATTTCCCGTATTTTCTTCTCTAGGTGGTAATATGGTGTCATTTGAGGCTTGAATAAAGTTGTGTAATATCATAGCTGCATGGATGAGATTTACAGCTTTGATGGGATTCCTTGTGCGAAGACTTCTCAAGAGTGGAAAACGTGTCTTCAGTCTACCAAAAGCATGCTCAACAACAACACGAGTTTTAGATAGACGCTTGTTGAATACATTTCTAAGATCTCCATGTGGTGGCTTTGGATAAGGACAGATTATATATGTTGCACAAGGTTTGTAGCCATCATCTGCAAGAAGATAGTCATCATTAATAAAATATTTCGTATAGTCTTTAGGAAGAAATGATTCATTGAAAATCTTTCTATCATGACATGATACTGGCCATCCAATTACAAAGCTGGTGAAATTTGCAAGATGGTCAACTGTTGCCTGTACTGCCAGTGCATACTTCATCTTCCTTGACCAGTAAGATGTCTTATTGTCTATTGGTGCATCTTGAAAAGGAATATGAGTGCCATCAATTGTACCAATAACACTTGGAAAGCCTGCAATTTGCTGAAATCCTTCATGAACTTCTTGACGTTTTTTTCCACATGGCCACTGAACATATGTTGCCCTCAGGTTATCAACAATTGCTGTCATAGTTCTTGTACAAAAGGTTTCAATAGATCCTTCTGCACAGCCAAAGAGCATTGATAACTCAGCATGTGTCATCAGTCCACCAAGTCACTTAAGTAATACTGCAACCTGAATGTGTACTGGAGTTTGCTGTTTGTTTGATTGGAATATGGGATGTGACATCAACTCCAATACCAACTTGTCATATGTACTCCGCTTCATTCTCAGAACTTTAAGACATTCTCTATCTTCATAGTATGGAAGCACATTGTTTACCCAGTCCAAAGAGATAGGTATTCTATGTCTTCGAGGAGTGCTATATCGAGATTGAGATAAGTCTGCACTTGCCAATATCTCATTTGCTAAGCAACGAACATCCATTGCCCCTTCTAGAGTAGTTTTGTCATCATCATCATCATCATCATCATCATCATTATCATCAATATCACTATCAGAAGAACTCGTTTCATTTTCAATAATGGTATCCATTATAGCTATTACTGACAGACTTGCTGCTGCTTGTACGAGGGCTGGAAGTTTTTTAGAAAGTTGAGGCATCAGATCGTCACGCCAGTAGTCACAGTAAGTCAGAATATAGATGTTGTGCTGTAAGTCAGGTCCGAATATAGTGTTGTGCTGTAAGTCAGGTCCGAATATAGTGATGTGCTGTCGAAGTCAGGATTGCGCTGAATTATAGAAGTTCACACAACAGAGATTTCTGAATTGCAGAGTCTGTAAAAGAATATAGAGATCAGTATTATGGGTGTCGTACTGTAAGTCAGAATATGGAATTGTGGCGGTTGGTATTGTGGGTGTCATACTATAAGTCAGAATATGACAATTGTTGAAGTCGGCATTGTTGGCGTCATATTGTAAGTCAGAAAAACATTAGCATCATGCTGAAGTTGAAATAGAGGCATTGGTAATTGGGCTCTGTCAGATCGGACTCTAAATTTGAGCTGTTTGTTGTGCATGCGAATAGTGCTGGTCGGAGATTTGATTTTGACAGCAGCAAAAAATATCCGACCCTGCAACACACCCGAAGCTTCACATAAACGTGAATAACTCCAAGAATACACATCAGAATTTAATAATTTTTATTGTGCTGGATTTGCCATGTAAAGGTGAATCCAACAAGCTAAAGTACATCTAAATAAGATGTATATTCATGGAGTTATTAACATTTTTGTAGTTGGGTCGGGGATGGATTTATTCTCTGTCTCTCTGCGTCATACTGAACCTGATAACCCGACCCAACCACAGATGGGTCGGGGATGGATTTATTCTCTGTCTCTCTGCGTCATACTGAACCTGATAACCCGACCCAACCACAGATAATGTTAATAACTCCATGAATATACATCCGATTTGGATGTACTTTAGCTTGTTGGATTTACCTTTACATGGTGAATCCAGCATAAGAATATTATTAAATTCTGATGGGTATCGGTGGAGTTATTTATATTTATGTGAAGGATCAGGTGAGCTGCAAGGTCAGCTTTTTTTTTGGGTTGTATTCTGCTGGGTTGCGTCAATTATGTACACAGGTCGGGTCAGGTTGCGGAGTTCTAGTTTATATTCTGACTTACAATATGATGCCCACTGCCACAATTCAGCATGACGTGACTTAACAAGACTTCTATAATTCAGCACAATATCCACATTCTGACGTATACCATACAACTTCTACAGAATTCAGCACAAATACAGAAATCAGCTATGCAGTGCAAAACCCGGTTTATATTTGAATCTGGATGTGTACCAGCACTTCCTCAGTCTGGGACAGATGATGGGTCAGCTATCTCCACCACTGCCTCCTTGGGAACAGGATTGAATGCTATTACCATCAATGAGAATGAAAGCGAACCAACTCAAACACTACATCAAGGACAAAAGCGATCAAGAGACAAGGGAAAGGGAAAAGAAAAGGTTACACCATCTAAGAAACCTAGAGCTACCCCCTCCACCACATCTGCAATCATCACTACTATACCACGCAATCCAGTTGAAGCCTTACAAAAAATATATGATCCAGATGATCTAGATGTCGAAGACGAGGAAGAAAGAAATGGCAGTGATGCTGATGAACCTGCAGACAACATGCTTCGACCAACATCATCTATCATCTCGAATACACCTGATCTTCGACCTGTTGAAACAAGGCTGTGGCCTAAAGAACTGCTTCATAGACTTCTTGAACATATTCAGATAAACTTTATAAAGTATCAAATGTCTAAGGACAAGCTATATATGCAGTGGATACAGCAAGAGGGACTTACTTGCAATAAGGGCAGTGTCCAGTGCAAAGTATACCGTATGCTTGAGACCTATTATCTTGTTCGAAAGCATAATAAGGAATCAGGAAATGAACCATTGTGCTGGGAATGGTATGATACTATGCATGATATCTTCAGATATCTTCCAAACCTCTTCCCACGTCTGCTGGTAGATTCAACAGGTGTAACAATCACAAATGAAGATACATCAAAGAAAAAAGCTGAGCAGAATATTGCTGAATCTATTCATGAGTTGACCAAGACAGTGCAAAACTTGGAGAAGTTGATGGGTAGGAAGATAGAAGGAGAAGAGGATAGAAAGAGAAACCGCGATCAGCTTACCTATGATTTGGAATTATGGCGCATAAAAGTATTAGAGAAGAATGCAGAAACAAGAGAGAAGAATGCAGAGACAAGAAGGCAGAGAGCAGAGGAAAGGGCAAGACAGAATAAACAGAGGAACAAAAGAAAGATGTATGCTATTGAGATGAGATATAAAAGTCAAAGTATGATAGAAGAAGAAGCTACAACCTCCAGTAAAAGCAGTGAGAGAGAGACCGAGGAAGAAAATGAGACTGAGGAAGAAGATGAGACTAAGGAAGAAAATGAGACTGAGGAAGAAGATGAGACTAAGGAAGAAAATGAGACTGAGGAAGAAGATGAGACCGAGGAAGAAAATAGACAATAATAGAGAGATGAATGAGGGAATGAGAGACAGAATGAAATACATATATATATGACAGGGATGAATACAGATAGACAATTAATGGGCAACAGGATATAATATAGTTGAATAATTGGATAAAATATAAAGGATAAATAACAATTAATGCAGAGGATAAGAGATGAACAAGGACGGGAGATGGAATCCGGACATTTTAAAGGGTTGACCAAGCTGAATCTCAAAGGTATGTCATGTGTGTGCAACTGCATTATGGAAAGAAGCTCATGATCTATGCATTTTCACTCATCCCCGGTTTATTTTTAAGGTAATAGTATTGGCGATAAGGGGGCATGCGCCCTAGCCAAGTATCTGAAGCAGAACACGAGCTGAATCTCGGAGGTATATCAGAACTGCGTGAAGCATGTTGTGTGCAACCACGTGATGGAATGGAGCTCATGATCTGTGCGTTTTCACTCATCTCCTATGGGAATAGCATTAGCGATGAGGGGCACGCGCCCTAGCTGAGCATCTGAAGCAGAACATAAGCTGAATCTTGGAGGTATGTCAGAACTACGTAATGGAATGAAGCTCACGATCTGTGCGTTTTCGCTCATCTCCTATGGGAATAGCATTAGCGATGAAGGGCATGTGCCCTAGCCAAGTCTCTAAAGCATATTTTAATAGGAATGACACTGGCGGCGAGGAAGCATGGGCCCTAGCCGAGCCTCTGAAGCAGAACATGACCTTGACCAAGCTGAATCTCTGGGGTATATCAGAACTGTGTGAAGCATTGTGTGCAGCTGCGTGATGGAATGAAGCTCATGATCTGTGCATTTTCACTCATCCCCTGTTTATTTTTAAAGGGAATAGCATTAGCGACGAGGGGCATGCACCCTAGCCGAGTCTCTAAAGCATATTTTAATAGGAATGACACTGGCGGCGAGGAAGCATGGGCCCTAGCTGAGCCTCTGAAGCAGAACACGACCTTGACCAAGCTGAATCTCTGGGGTATATCAGAACTGTGTGAAGCATTGTGTGCAGCTGCGTGATGGAATGAAGCTCATGATCTGTGCATTTTCACTCATCCCCTATTCATTTTTAAAGGGAATAGCATTGGCGACGAGGGGCATGCACCCTAGCCGAGTATCTGAAGCAGAATATGAGCTGAATCTCGGAGGTATGTCAGAACTGTGTGAAGCATTGTGTGCAGCTGCATGATGGAATGGAGCTCAATCTGTGTGTTTTCGCTCATATCCTATGGGAATAGCATTAGCGACGAGGGGCATGAGTCTCTAAGGCAGATTTTAATGGGAATGACACTGTGCCCTAGTCGAGCCTCTGAAGTAGAACACCACCTTGACCAAGCTGAATCTCCGAGGTATATCAGAACTGTGTGAAGCATTGTGTGCAGCTGCGCGATGGAATGAAGCTCATGATCTGCGCATTTTCACTCATCTCCTATTCATTTTTAAAGGGAATAGCATTGGCGATGAAGTGGCATGCACCTTAACCGAGTCTCTGAAGCAGAACATGACCTTGACTGAGCTGATTCTCGGAGGCATGTCAGAACTGTGTGAAACATTGTGTGCTGCTGCGTGATGGAATGAAGCTCGCAATCTGTACATTTTCACTCATCCCCTGTTCAATTTTAAAGGGAATGACATTGGCGGCGAGAGGGTACGTGCCCTACTGAGTCTCTGAAGCAGAACATGACCTTGACTGAGCTGAATCTTTGAGGTATATCAGAACTGTGAGAAGCATTTTGTGCAGCTGCATGATGGAATGAAGCTCACGATCTGTACATTTTCACTCATCTCCTGTTCATTTTTAAAGGGAATAGCATTGGCGATGAGGGGCGTGCGCCCTAGCCGAGTATCTGAAGCAGAATACGAGCTGAATCTCGGAGGTATGTCAGAACTGCATGAAGCATTGTGTGCAGCTGCGTGATGGAATGAAGCTCACGATCTGTGTGTTTTCTCTTATCTCCTATGGGAATAGCATTGGCGACGAGGGGCATGCGCCCTAGCCGAGTCTCTAAAGTAGATTTTAATGGGAATGACACTGGCGGCGAGGGAGCACATGCCTTAGCCGAGCCTCTGAAGCAGAACACGACCTTGACTGAGCTGAATCTCCGAGGTATATCAGAACTGTGTGAAGCATTGTGTGCAGCTGTGCGATGGAATGAAGCTCATGATCTGTGCGTTTTCACTCATCCCCTGTTCATTTTTAAAGTGAATAGCATTGGCGACAAAGTGGCACGCATCCTAACCGAGTCTCTGAAGCAGAACATGACCTTGACTGAGCTGATTCTCAGAGGCATGTCAGAACTGTGTGAAACATTGTGTGCTGCTGCGTGATGGAATGAAGCTCGCAATCTGTACATTTTCGCTCATCCTCTGTTCAATTTTAAAGGGAATGACATTGGTGGCGAGAGGGTACGTGCCCTACTGAGTCTCTGAAGCAGAACATGACCTTGACTGAGCTGAATCTTTGAGGTATATCAAAACTGTGAGAAGCATTTTGTGCAGCTGCGCAATGGAATGAAGCTCATGATCTGTGCATTTTCACTCATCCCCTGTTCATTTTTAAAGGGAATAGCATTGGCGACGAGGGGCGTGCACCCTAGCCGAGTATCTGAAGCAGAACATGAGCTGAATCTCGGAGGTATGTCAGAACTGCATGAAGCATTGTGTGCAGCTGTGTGATGGAATGAAGCTCACGATCTGTGTGCTTTCTCTCATCTCCTATGGGAATAGCATTGGCGACGAGGGGCATGCGCCCTAGCCGAGTCTCTAAAGTAGATTTTAATGGGAATGACACTGGTGGTGAGGGAGCACATGCCTTAGCCGAGCCTCTGAAGCAGAACACGACCTTGACTGAGCTGAATCTCCGAGATATATCAGAACTGTGTGAAGCATTGTGTGCAGCTGCGTGATGGAATGAAGCTCATGATCTGTGCGTTTTCACTCATCCCCTGTTCATTTTTAAAGTGAATAGCATTGGCGACGAAGTGGCACGCATCCTAACCGAGTCTCTGAAGCAGAACACGACCTTGACCGAGCTGATTCTCGGAGGCATGTCAGAACTGTGTGAAACATTGTGTGCTGCTGCGTAATGGAATGAAGCTCGCGATCTGTACATTTTTGCTCATCCTCTGTTCAATTTTAAAGGGAATGACATTGGCGGTGAGAGGGTACGTGCCCTACTGAGTCTCTGAAGCAGAACATGACCTTGACTGAGCTGAATCTTTGAGGTATATCAGAACTGTGTGAAGCATTGTGCAGCTGCGTGATGGAATAAAGCTCATGATCTGTGCGTTTTGCTCATCTCCTGTTCATTTTAAAGGGAATAGTATTGGTGACGAGGGGGCATGTGTCCTAGCCAAGTCTCTGAAGCATAATACGACCTTGGCCGAGCTGAATCTCCTGTATGTCAGAACTGTGTAAAGCATTGTGTATAGAAAGAAGCTCACGATCTGTGCATTTCACTCATCCCCTGTTCATTTTAAAGATAATAGCATTGGCGCTGAGAGGGCACATGGCCTAGTCGATTCTCTGAAGCAGAACATGACCTTGACCTAAATCTCGACTGTATGTCAGAACTGTGTGAAGGCTGCATGATGGAATGAAGCTCACGATCTGTGTTTGGTCCATTTTAAAGCAAATAGCAGTGGCCACGAGGGGGCACGCACTTGACTGAGCTGAATCATAATTCTGACCTTAAATCAGAGGCCAGTAACTAAGATGGCAGTCCCAAATTAAGGCCGAGATTATTAGTGGCCTGTAATTTAAGGCCATTTAATAGATTTGTATGATTTAAATATTTTGCTTCATTTCTCAATGACTTATTATCCAAATTTTATAAAATATAGTGTACTGCAATCCCAATATTCATGGATTTTTAATGAGCCTAGGAACATCAAATCCGGATGATAGGTTGTTGAGAAATAAGGCAAATTGTTTGTAGGCCACTAATAATCGTGGCCTTTAATCAGACCCAAATTAAGGCCGAAATCATTAGTGGCCTGTAATTAAGGCTGTATTATAGAAATTTGGATGTTTTCAATTATAACTCTACAGAATATCATCCAAATTTAATGTTCTTAAGCTTGTTAGAACCACATTATCAAGGGCTTTCTAATGGGCCCAAGAACATTAAAATCAGATTATGGGTCGTAGAGTTTACCTAATTCAGCCAGGGTTAGGGTTCCATCCAAAATTAGAAAGCGCTCATGATGAAAATGGAAGGCGCTCTAGATAAAAATGGATGTGATCATTTTCAGATCGAACTTTGAGTGGCTCTAATATTCAATCTGGAGAATTTCTGCATGCAATTTCCTAATTAGGCGGCATTCTTGGTAGTTGCATGGTAGGTAATTTCTGTGTTATGTAGCAATCTGTCTGTAATTGGGTTTCTCAAATTTGGCAGATTTTCTTAAAAGCACGAGCTCTCTGGTTGTCTGTGACTCGGGTGATCTTGAGTAATCAGGCAGATTTCCTTAATAGCACAGGTTCTGGATCACATGACAGGCAATCGGATGATGTGGATCAAGTGGTGCGGTTTGAATGATGCTGATGATCAGTCGATGCAGTCGATCTGGTGGACTGAGGGTTAGGGTTGAAGCGATGTGGTCGGCAGATAAAATGAGGTGGCAGACTTGAATGCGGATCAGCAGAATGTGGCAGATTGGCAGACAAAAACATAGCAGACTTGAATGCAGATTCTTCCTGAATTGGCGGGCTTCTCTTGGAAAAATGGTGGACTTCTTTTGAAAATGATAGCTTATTTCTTAAGCAGTAGATTACTCAAATGGCAGCTGGCAAAGTTACATCAAGACTCTGGAGAGAGGTGCTATAGGAAGCTAGTGGAGGTCATATGTAGCAAGAGTGAGGGTTGAGTGCAGGTGATTGGCAATGTAGTGTTTGAGAGAGTAGGGGTAGGGGAGAGGCTGAGTGTGGAGATAGGGTAGTAAAGAGGGCTGGGGCTACCAATGTGGTATGAGGACAAATGAAATGTTTAGATAGGTGTTTAGGTAATAAATGAGGCTATAGTCTATAGAGGAAAAAAAAA
>RQIL01003921.1:0-13018 GCA_003951145.1 Jimgerdemannia lactiflua
AATTGCAGGCAAATTTGTCTGTAACTTTGAATGAAATAAGAGATAGACTATAGTCCTATTTATTAATTATCTATAATATTTAATGTATTCTTATCACATCAGTAGCTCCATCTTACTCTAATCTCAGCCCATACTTATACTCATCTACTTTTCTATCTCAACTCTCTCAAACATGATCTCAGAGCCTATCTTAACTCTCTCTCTACTCTTATTGCAAATAGCTACTACTAGTTTTCAGTAGTGACTTCTATTAGAGCCTCATCCCTTCTGCTACTTAGACAGAATATTGACCATCAATCTTTCTCACCTTACCAACTTTTCTCTAGTTATCATCATCTTACTATCCTCAAATATTGCTAGCCAATAGTTTGTCAATTCTATTCAGATAACTAGAACTCATCCTAGTATAAGCCATTTATTCTCAACATTTCTGAACATTTGTATCTTTAATACTTCTTACTAATCTATCCTATATCTACTATAGTTACTCCCTAAACATTCTCTGACCTCTCTCCAAAAGTCTCTCAGTATCTTATACTCCCCTAACCAATATTTTGGAGTCTATACTACTCCTCTCTCTTGTCCAATCCTATATATTCCTTACACTTAAAGATACTACCTGTAACTAGATGTTCAGATCAGAAGTTTAATATAATATTCTCTCTCAGTACTCTCTACCAAATTACCCAGAATTTGAAGAAAATTCACTTCTTCATCTCTATTCCTTAGTTCTACAGCCCTCTTCAGTCCTACTCCTCACTAACCTCTACCTATTGTTACCCATTTAGTCACAAATTCTGTCCAACCTCCTGTTGACTATCTACTCTGGCCTCAATGTCAAACTTTATTGCCAGTGAATCTCCTAGTAATAACTGATATCATTACCATATTTCTGAGTTCCACTGCTTCTCCTCAATATGACCTTTCTATCCAATATCAATCCTATGAGTACTCTTTACCATCTGTTATCAGAATTCTCTATACTGTAGATACCAACTACTCTACCACCCACTATAGTCAACAAGTTATCAAAGAATTCCCTGTAGACATATTATACCTCCCATACCTTCTGCATCAAGGGCACTCACCCACCCTCTCTCAACTTAGCTGCTCTCTTCAATCACTAGGTATAGAGATAGTGCAGTCTCTTAGAGAAGTCCACTAGAGTCAGATCTTCTCTTTCTACAGGTATTGATAAGATTTCCCACCTAGATCTAGTCCTTTCCCACTTTCAATAGCCTTTTCACTACTCATACTTGAAAGTCTAAATGATATGCCAAGTATCACAACTTCAACAGCTCTTTTCTCCACTATCATATCAGTTATAAGATCTGGTAGGCAATTAGTCAAGTTCTCTTTTCCCTAATCTACAACTTCTTTATCTTAGTATAATTTGCTATATCTATTATAGGATAGTGGAAGAAAGGCAATAGTGATGAGTTGCCCCTCTTTTGATATTGGATTGGTGTTTCTTCTACTTTTTCACAGTTTCTGGTACCTTCAGCTATATCTGGGGTATACTTATCTTAGTATAGCACTTTTCTCTCTTTGTCATTATCAATAAGATATCATCTCAGTATATTATAAACTATATAAGAAGTCAGCCAACTGTGGGCATCAAGTGTCAGTATAGGTTATCTGCAGATTTTTAATATCTATAGTGAGGCCTTCTAAGTCTTGGTGAGCTTTCTAGTGAGTACAGTTCTGGTATAGATAACTACTTTCTAGATAGAGTTGAGTGAGAGGAGATATGGCTATTATAAATAAATAAAAGAGCAATAACAGTAGACCAGTCAGGTGCTAGGCTAGTGATGGCTATCAGGGTATGGCAAGTACTAATTTTGTAGGGCCTTTTGACTAATTAGCAGAGAGTGAGGCTGTACTCAACTGGAACTAAGAGCTAATGCAGTGATGCAATTGAGGCCCATAGGCTTAGGAAGTGGGACCTTCCTTATCTGAGCTATATCTAACTAGAACTGAGAGCTGACATAGTAATGTAATCAAGACCCATAAGCTTAGGGAGAGAGTCTGCTGCAGTAGTACCCTGTATAAGTCCTTTGTAAGTAAGGATTCTGTATATTAGTTCTTATCATCTGTTGACTGATTGGGGGGTTTTTCTTTATCTTAGACTTTCACTTAGGGTTTGGGGGGCTAGTTTTTATTCAGTTTTAGCATAGCTAGATCCAGCATGATCATTTTGGAGAGTTCCACAGTCTGGTCTATATATATATTGTTGAGATAAGAGTATGAAACACTACTCTTGCATAGCTGGGATAGTGAGACTAGTGCTCCCAAATGAATCAAATTAATTCAAATCGAATCGAATTGAGGGTCATTTGAATCAAATCAAATTGGGGATTTTTCAATTCGAATTGAGTTTGAATCGAATCGAATTTGAATTGAATTGAGGTCTGATTCGAAATCTATTTTAGAAATGTAATAACTCGACGAATACACATCCAAATTTAATATCCTTTAGCTTATTAGATTCCCCTATATAAGAGGAATCTAACAAGCTAAAGGTCATTGAATTTGGATGTGTATTCATCGAGTTATTCAATTTCTAAAAATAGAGTTTGAATTGGACTTCAAATTGAATTGGACCTCAATTTGAATTGATTCAAAGTTTTCAAATTGAATCAAATTTAGGTCCAATTCAATTCAATTCGATTCATTGGGAGCACTACCTATGCCCAAAGATACTGAACCACTAGATACTCATAAGGCTATATAATAGAAAGAATAACTAAAGTAAAAATTGAACAAGTACTAAGAATCAACTACATAGTCCCAACCATCATAGTTAACAGGAGTATCTAACAATAATAACTACTATCTTAAGAACTGAGAAAGACTGACCTAATGAAGGAACTAGTCAATCAATTTATAGAAATGGCTGTATATCTCAATGATATAGTTAAAGAATTTAAGAAGAAGCTAGTTTAGAAGTTTACTACTATAAATGAAAGATAATTAGTAATATACTACAGATGTGGAGAAGAGGGCCATTATGCCTCAGATTGTATAGCAGAAATCAAGTATAAGACCCAACTAAGCAATATATATAGCTAGGAACTATAAATAGACAAATATTATCATTTTTAAAGAAATTGAAGAGTCTGAAGAAGAGCAAGAGGAATAAAAAGCTTATCCTGCCATCTCAAGCAAAAAGAATGCCCAAGCTACCCCTTATAAGAAATCTATGGGAAGGTCTTTTAAGAAGACCTAAGTACAAGCAAAGTAACTAGAAGCAGTTATTGAAAAAGAGACCCAGTAGAGTGAAGCTGATCAAGATATAGAGCTAGAGTAAGATGCTAAACTTAAATAAGCAGTAAAAGATATTATCTGAAACATCATCTTATCAAGTAAAGAAAAGAAGGGGACTTATTGGCATTAGTGGAGGGGGGAGGAAGTAGAAGACTCTGGTATGGGGATTTTGGTGAGGGGTAGCTAAGGGGGCATACAGGATTGGCATTAGGTGGGAGAGTTATGTTGAGACTGAGCAGCAGGGTATAGGGATGTGGCAGTGGCATAGGCTGCTGCTGGGAGAGATGCCAGTGATGGACTTTGATCTGAGGGCTGGGGTGGAGAGTCAGAACAGAATGGGGCAGGACCTTTGGCCAGAGAGATGGCAGTGAGTGAGAATTGGAGGGGAGTGGGATTGGAGAGGGCTGTGGATCTGGGGGGCAGAGGTGAAGAAGTAGTTGCCCTCTAAATACTGGGTAGTATAGTGGAGAGTACTAAGGCAGAATGTGAGCTGAACTTCAGGTCAGGTCACCTAGTTCTGGGAGGGGCCTTCAAGTGTGAGGAGTGCTTGGGAGTTGAGCAGAAGGAGAGGGGGTGCAGACCCCAGAATATTGGCTTAGAGAGTATAAGGTTCTGGATAGCTTCTGAGAAGTGGTGGGAGGTAGATTGGGTGGAGTCTATAGGTGTTGTAGAAGTGGATACTGAGAAGTATTGAAGAGGCAAATGTTGGGTAGAATTGGTGATGAGTGGCTTACATTAGGGTGGGCCCTGATAATATGAGTGGGGCTTACAGATTATTGGCAGACAGTGTTTGAAGAGAGCAGGTTGATAACAAAAGAGAAGAAAGTGGCAAGATGAGAAGAATTGCTGGTAGATATGATATCAGGGTGGCAGAAAGGGTGGGGCCCACAGAGGGGTTGCTGTTGGAAGTTAATGAGGACTATCTATAATAAGAGTAAGAGTAGGGTATAAGTTGTTAGAGAAGAAGTTGTATTTATAAGAGTGGGAGTAAGTGGGTGATTGAGCAAGAGTATAGGATAGAGTAGGAATTGGGAGGGACTACCAGTGTGGTATGAGGACACCATTGTTATTTTAGATAGTTAATAAATGGGGCTGTGGCCTATAGAAAAAGAAAAAAAAAAAGTAAAGAAAAGAAAGAGTAGAAATTATATAAGAGTAAGACCTTTAAGTATGATATCTTTAAGGATCTCAAGAATCAAAAGATCAATACAACTTTTGGTCAACTGACTGAAATTTCAACATTTAGACAACAAATAAGAAGAGAAATTTCAGACATTGAAAAGAATCAAGATTGGAGAATAGTCAAGATCAACAATGTATAAAAAGACTTAAGTGAAGAAAGTAAGGACAATCAAAAAACATTAGCTTATACTACTTGCCAGATTAAAGACCAAGTCTTTGAAGCTATCATTAATACTAGAGTTGGAGAATGTTTCATTACTAAGAAGGCAGTAAACTGCTTGGGTTGGAAAATAGAAGAAGCTACCAAACTTATATTTATTATAATAGATAGAATATGAGCAATACTCTTAGGAAAGATTCAGGATATACTAATTAAGTTTAAAAAGCTACTATCTTAGTAGATATCATTATCACCAATGCAACTAACTATAATATCCTCATCAACAATCAATAGTTTTATAAAGCCAAGATAATGATTGATCTTAATGTATAGAAAATATAGATTATCTATTGAGGAAAGAAAATCAGAATTTCCATTAATGTCCACAAAGAAGTCCACCCTAAGATAGAGGAAGAATAAGAAGAAGAAGTCTATATGATTACTATAAGGAAAGAAAAAGACAAACAGTTGATAGAAGAGAAATGATATAAAATTGTAAATGAATATATATCATAAAGAGTATACCCTCATAGTGAAAGGATCAGCATCTAGATTACTACTACTCCTATATTATCAAGGTAAAGAAGATCATTAATAAGACAAAGAAGAATTAGGAGAAAATAGCAGATAAACTGCTAGAACTATTGGATGATAGTGATAATGAGAATGAAGATATTATATTTAAGATAAAGAATCCACTCTGATGCAGTTATGTCATAGTATAAGTTAGAAAATGCAGCTATAATAGATCTATCTACTACCATATAATGATATTTAAACTACAGACCACAACTATTCTTAAGATAGAAATCAAAGTAACTATCTTACTAAACTATATTAGAATCCTTAAGACAAGGAGTAGCTTAGTGAAAAGCAAAATTTTCATAGAAAAAAGGATCATTAACTCAGATTACATAGGAGAAATTCTTCTCCTTATAAGAAACTATAACTCAATAATTTTATTAGAAGTAAGGAAGAAGAACTGACTAATACAAATACTCATCTTATCTATTCTTAACCCAAAGATCAAGAAAGTAATAAATAGTAGACAAATTAAGCAAGAAAGAGCTGGATTTGGCTCTATAGGAAGAGGAGTCCTCATAGCAACTAGTGCTCCCAATGAATCAAATTGAATTGAGGTCCAATTTGATTTAAGATCTGATTCAAACTCTATTTTTCAAAATTTAATAACTCAACGAATATACATCCAAATTTAATAGTCTTTAGCTTGTTAGATTCCTCTTATATAGGGGAATCTAACAAGCTAAAGATCATTGAATTTGGATGTATATTTATCAAGTTATTATATTTTGAAAAATAGGGTTCAAATCAGACCCTCAATTTAATTCAAATTTGATTTGATTTGAACTTAATTCAAATTGAAAAATCTCCAATTCAATTCAATTTGAATTGATTTGATTTATTTGGGAGCACTAATAGTAACTAAGATTACTGAATTAGAGTACAAAAAGGAAGAGAGTCAAGACAAATATATTTATATAATTGGAAGGAACTTCTCTCTTAGAGAAGAATTGCAAAACCTCTTACATGTATTTGAAGACATACTGACTATAGATTTCAAGGACATCAAGACCAAGAAGCCCTTATACTATTATGATATCAATATCAGAATTACAAAGCCAATTTATCAGAAGACCCATCCTATCTCACTAGCTTATAGAATAGCTCAAGATGGAAATTAAGAAGATAGAGGAATCCAGTATTATCAAAGAAGCCAGTAGCCCTTAGTTATTACTTATTATTCTTGTACTAAAGAAAGGAAGTCAACTAGAATAATTCACATCTAGGCTCTATATAGACTACTGAAGACTCAATGAGGTCATAGAGAAAGACAGACAACTATTATCCAATATTAGTGATATTCTTATTATATAGGGAAATGAAGTATAATTCTATACTACTTTTGATCTATTCTCTGGATTTTATTAAATTGGCCTTATACTTGAAGCTAGCAAAAGATCAGCCTTTATCACTCTAGATAGAACTTATATCTATCTCTACATATCCTTTAGAATGTACAATACACTAGTAAGTTTCCAGCAAATAATGAATAATATCTTTAGAGATATTATGGGAAGATAGATGATAGTATATAGATGATATGATTATCTTTAGTCAGATAGCTAAGAAATATCTGAAATACATTGAGAAAATTCTCAGATAACTTTACAAGTATGGCCTTTATATTAAGTCCAAGAAATACAAATTTGGAGAGAAAGAAATCACATATCTTGGACATATCATCAACTGTGATGGAATATATAGACTCTACAAAGATCAAGACAGTAGTAGTATATCTAGTATTTATTAGTATCAATGAGATCTAAGCTTTTATAGAACTCATATTCTACTATAGAAGATTTATTTGTAGATTCTCTCACATTGTTAGCCCTATCTATAATCTATTCAGAAAGGAGATCAAGTTTTAGTAGACATAATAGCAGTAACTAGCCTTTGATGAACTCAAGACCAGATTGACCCAGGCTTCAATTTTGAGAAGACCTGACTGGATCCAGGAGTTCATCCTACAGATAGATATCAGTGCAATGAGACTTAGAGCTGTCTTTATATGAAAAAAGAATAGTACTGAATATATAGTAGCCTATCTTAGCCAAGGTACTCATAGAGCTGAGCAGTCCTATGAGTTATATAAGTTGAAATGCCTTATAGTATCTGGGCTATAGAAAAGTTTCACTACTATTTAGCTAGAAGACACTTCACTATTCTGATAGACTACTCAGTACTCACCTGGCTGCTCACTACTAGTGAGCCAAAAGGAATCTATATCTGATGGATTATAAAGTTACAAACATATGATGCCACAATTACTTACTATCTTGAAAGAACTAATACTAATACTGATACTCTCTCATGAATACTCTGAAGGACCCAACCCCTACCAAATTACTATAATAAGAAGCTATACTATGGAATTATTAGCTATCTGAGATAGCAAAAGATGCCCCCATATGGATAAAAATAATTATTAATCAAATATGGAAACAATTCAAAACTAATAGAGAAATACTCAAGAAAGAATAGTAATTAGTCATCCTTAAGTATCAGAAAAATCAAGTAATGAAGGAAGTATATGAGCAAGGTCATATAGGAGGAACAAATATATATGATAAAGCAAGAAGAACCATATGGTGGCTATCTCTCTCTAGTAACTTTCATATTATACAAATTTCCATACCCACTTTTTGATATAAATTTTATTATTTATTGAAGAAAACTCTTAAGGTAATAGCAACTAAGCAAGGCTTTGACAAGCATACTGGTGTGAGAGATGGGCCAGCCTTTAAATGGCAGTATGACAAGGAAGGGATAGATTTGGGGCTAGAATTTTTTGGACCATTGATGAGTGAAGGAGCTGGAGGGAGGCAGGAGTTGAGTAAGAAGGCAGAAGACAGTAGAGTGGTGAGCTTTACAGCAGCAGTCAAGAATAGTAGAAGAAGAGAGAGTGCTGGGAGATAGAAGACAGTGGGGAAGGAGAAGTCGAAGTCTAGAGGCACTGGAGGAGCACTCTCTGGGGAAGGGAAGGTGGGGGCTAGGGGAGATATGACTGATATAGTAGCTGGGACTGCTGATGGTGGTATGACAGCTAATCTGGAAAAAAATCCAGATGTGACTACTGATAATGGTGAGAAGAGCAAGAAGAGATTGGGGCTAGTGTACAGGGACAATCTGTCAGATAGTGTAACAGACCTAGTGGTAGTACCATTGCTCAAGAAGTTGATCTTCAAATTCATAGTCACAGTGAGCTTCTGGGGCCTAGCAGTGATGGCAAAGATGGTCTTGGGGCTGCTAGGGAAGCAGCTGGTAGATGTGGTATCAGTGAAGTTCCTGAAGGGGCTGAAGGGAGTTGAGGTTGGATTTGTAGGGGAGAAATACCTGGTGGAGGCTCTGTTGAAGAAGATTACAGTAGGTGAGATTGTGGTTCTGATGTTGAGGTGCTTGTGCTGAAACCCTAGAGTGGTACACTTAGTGATCAAGGGGGTTCCTATGGTATAAGTGGAGGAGACAAGGGGTAGGGTCAGTGAGATGATGAAGGAGTATAGGGATGTTGTTGATATCAGCTTCCAGATATGAGAGAGGACAATATTCAGGACAGAAGACATGGAGGTGAGACTGAGGGTGGCTGGGAGGGAGGCAATGGGGAAGGTGAGTGACTGGCTGAGAGCTTTGAAGTGAGACCCAGTTGAGTGCAAGGTGTCAAGGGTGAGGGGGACTAAGAAGGAGAAAGAAGATCTACTGATGATATTGTGGGAGCTGGAAGGGGTGGTGGAGCAGAGAGTGAAGGCCTGAGAGGCCTTTGAGGGTGCAATGGTAGTAGAGAAGATTGATGGCAAGTGGATAAGAAGGTATGGAAGAGAGAGCAGAAGAGGTAGATGCAGAAGGATCTACTGGCAAGCTTTAAGGAGAAGATGGGTACAGGAATGGTACCTCTACCAGGGCTTACTAGCAGCCTTGAGACTTCACAGCATACTCTCTGGCAGAAAAAGATTATTGATGAAGATGAGTCTGGATTCTTCACTGTTCTGGATGAGGAGGAGGAAGACTGGGCTAGAATGGGAGAGAACTTGGTTGACATTCTGGTGTAAGAGACTGAGAGGAAGGATGTAGTGATGAAGGAGACACAGTATGTGAGTTTTGGAGTTCCAGATACCATGCTTGGAGGATTGGTGGTTGGGGTGGAGGGAGAGTACTCTGATGTCATTGAAAGAGAAGATACTGAGGGTGATAGTAAGCCCAGGGAGAGTAAGAGGCCCATGACTCCAGGTGTTGGTCATATCAGAGGGAGGGATGGCTGCTGGCCACTCTCAATGATCTGGCAGTGGATGAACTTGCAGAGGTAGATTTCCATATTCTGGAGGGGGCAGAGTAGTAGAGCATCCTGGCAGGAGAGAGAGTAGTGGACAAACTATTAATGGAGGTGATGGTGATCTTGCTGGTAGAGGAGAGGTATGAGATGGATGTGAAGAGGGAAGCTAAGTTGAGGGAGGAGGCAGGGTAAGTGGTGGAAGACTATTGGGTGATGAAGGATGGGGCTGAATTATGGTAGTTGGTCTGTGAGGACTACAGGGAAGAAGTGGAGGAGAAAGATGATAAGGATGCTCAGGAGGTTGTAGCTGTATTGGAAAGGAATGAGATTGAGGAGAACAAGATAGAGGTGGAGCATCTCTTGGACCTATCTAGAATAGACATCAAGCTGGAAGTCTAAAGAAGCTAGAAAAGTAGCATTACCTACAAACATTTTTTCTCTATGAATAGTACAACTAACATTTTGTCTTTGAATGTCAATAGGCTGCAAGAGTGGGAGGTGACATCAGCAAATATTTGAATAGCTATAGGGCTTAGAGGTGGATCTATTTTTGCTGTAGGATGTGAGATGTGAAGAGAAGGTGGATAAGCTGAATTGGACTAAGGAATGGAGTGGGGTGGCTGAATGGTGTGGAAAGGTTGAGATCTTAATTTGCAGGGGGAAAGGTGAACTGGTGGATATTGGGAGATGGGGCAATTGTCTAGTTTGAGAAATATAGAGAAGGCCGAGGTGGGGCCCAATAGTAGTTGGATCATATTACTGTCTAGCAGTCTGGGGTGAGAGAGTGGACTGGTTGGAAGGGCTGCTGGAGGAGGGGTCTCTGATGGAAGCTGGGGTGGATATCCTGGATTGGTCTGATGGGAGTACTAGAGTAGTTGGTCACAGTAGGGGGCTAGACAGATGGGAGGAGATTGAGAGGCTGAGCACTCTGGGTGATGTGGGGAGAGCCAAGTGGGAAGTGGATAAGATCTTTACTCATTGGGTTGATGGACTTAGAATAAGGATCAATTGGATACTCTCAGCTGACTACTGGAGAGAAGATATATACTGGGAACTTGGGATAGTTTGGTGCCCCTGGTCTGACCATTAGGGGGTACTAGGGCAGGGGAACTTTGGGGGTAGTGAAGAGGGGCCTGGACATTGGCAGCTCAATTGTGCTTTGCTGGCAGATGGGGATCTATGAGAGAGATGAGAGGGGGAGGTGGTGGCTAGTATGACTAGATAAAGGGAGGAGGGGGCTCCAGTGGGGCTCTGGTGGATGAAGCTAAAGGAAGCAGCAAGGATATACTGAGGGGAAGCTGAGAAGCAGAGAGGAAGGCTTTAGTGGAAGAAGGAGATGTAGGTATCTTGCTAGATGAAACAGCTGTTAGGGCAGTGGTTGGAGTTGAAGAAGTATGGAAGAGAGGAGAAGGAGGAGGATTGGTGGGTAGCATGAATAAGGATAGAGATTAAGGAGTTGAAGAGAGTCTAGAGGATGAAAAAGGAGAGCTGTATGCAGGGCATAGTGGTAAGGCTTAGGTGGCAGGGGCTGGAGAAAGGAGAGAGGCTGACCAAGTACCTCTCTAGGTTGCTGAGAGTGAGGAGAGTGAAGCAGAGATGGGAGGGAATTATTGAAAGAGATGGCTGCTTGGTGACTGGGGTCTAGGGGATCCTTAGAGAGCTTAGGAGTCATTGGGGAAAGTTGTGAAGTAAGGAGGAGGGAGGTGCAGACAGTGAGGCCATTGCGAAATGCTTGGAGAACTGGTGCCTCCCAGAGGTGAAGGGCCTTGAGGAACTGATGAGACTGGTGAAAGAGGAGGAGATTCTGCATGTTCTGGCAGCTACTAAGTCAGGAACTGTCCCCAGAGAGGATGGGCTGCCATGGGACTTCTGGAAGAAGATGGTAAAGGTAAAGGAGATGTACCAGGAGATGAGAGATATGTGTGATGAGGTGATTGAGTCTGGGTCTTGGCTGAGTGGTCAGAAGTTGGGGTTGGTGGTACTTCTATATAAGAACAAGGGGCAGAGAGAGGACTGGAAGAATTGGTGACCAATCATGCTCCTGGATATAGACAGAAAGTTAGTTATAAAGGTGTTGGTAGTGAGACTGCAGGTAGTGGCTCAGCAGGTCTTGGGAGAAGAGCAGTAAGGTTTTGTTAAGGGCCAGTTGATTAGGGATGGCACAGCTTGGGTGTATAGGGTTATTGAAGGGGCAAGGGCTAATGGGGTGGATGGCAGACTGGTTTTCTTGAACCAGGAGAAAGCATACAATAGGGTATAGCAAGTCTGGCTGAGAAAGGTACTAGAGAGGATTGGGATACCTGAGGAGCTGGGGAACATCATTCTCTTTCTCATTCTTATTTTCTTCAGGGTGTCCAGCCAAATCATTTTCTGTAACTTCCACCAGTGAGCTGACTTTAGTTAAGAGTTCTGAGGGTGTAGAGGAGTTGTTTGCATGTCTTTTCAAGAGGTTGTTGAAGTCTTCTTCTTACAAAACAAATGAGTCACTGCTATTTCCTTAGTCTTAAGGAGTGATGTCAGCAGTAATGATGTCACTACTGATGATGTCATTATCAGTAAAAGGCACAGAGTACTTTTGCTGCTCTTGTGGTCTCCAGTCTATGAGGTTTTCTTCTACAAAGTAGGGGATATCTGTAGGGTTCTGGGGGGGCATGGATCCTCAGAGGGGGGCCTTGGAATAGAGCAATCAAACCATAGATAAACTGGTCTGGATTGTTTTCTAGGAGGGAGTTCCAGAGGTCTTGCAATTCTTTACTTTTAACCAAAATAGTAGATTGGGCCTCTTCTACTACCATTTCTTCTAAGTAGTCCACCCAGCAGCTTGACAGCTCTTAAATGTCAGAGGTCTTGACATATTGTAGATTTGGGATGGCCCAGGGAGTATATCTAAAGATTTGGTGAACTCTTCTAGCCAATTGCTGCTCATACCTATCTATATATATAGCATCTGCAATTTCTTGATGACTGGCTTCTAAGAACTCTTAGTGAAGGTAGTGTCCCATCTCATACTCCTGCCACATGAGAAGGCATTGTGTGGCCATTGAGATTCTTGTTTCTATTTTGCAGCAGTTCAGAGTGTAGTAATAGAGGTCTCTTATATAGAGATTCAGACTGGAAATTCTTCTAGTGCACAGTTTTATGGCCCTTTTGATATCATTGAACATTTATTCTTGAACAGATGGCCCAGAGTGGCTCCTTGACCTTGCTGTTTGGCAGATGATGGCAGGCATTTTGTTTGTAGTAAGTCTTCTTGGTTGTAGATACTGTTGTATCTCTTCTTGATGCTCCTTTTTATATTTTTGAAGGTCTTCTCCTTTGGTCTGGGGGTAGGGTCACCTGATTGTTAGTAATATATTACTGTGGTCATTATGAGTCATTATGAGTTTCTGATAGAGATCATCTTATGATCAAGATGAATCATAGATGAGTCATAACTTGTAATCAGTGGCTTATAAAGTAACAGCAGTTTTCAGGTTCTGATGTCACCAGATTTCAAAGGCATTATCACAATATATAAGATAATAATTATTACTATATATAAGAGTAGTAAGCTTATAAACTAT
>RQIL01003932.1:0-13017 GCA_003951145.1 Jimgerdemannia lactiflua
TTTTTAAGTTTTATAATCATAGATTTTACAGAAGTTAGGTATATAATAATTCAATTTCTTAAATTTAAAATATAATATAAATTCCACAAAGGCTGTATATGTAAATATTTTCCAGATTTAAGCTATATTCTACCAGAAATTTATCACTAATAAATAAAGAGTAGTTGAGTGCCTAAAAAGTTAGATCTATTGCTAGTAAATTCCTTAAGTGAAGTGTATTGAGTTATGACAACTCAATATATATTGTGATGATATCTCTGAATCTAGTGGAATCAGAATCTAGAGACTGCTGTTACTTTACAAGCCATTAGCCACAAGTTTTGACTCATCTGTGACTCATCTTAATTATAAGATGATCTTCATCTAAATTCATAATGACTTATAATGACCTCAGTAATATACTATATACAATCAGGTGATCCTACCTCAGACCAAAGGAGAAGACTTTCAAGATATAAAAAAGGAGCATCAAGAAAAGATATAATAGTATCCACAAATCAAAAAGATTTACTATAAACAAAATATCTGCCATCACTTGCTAAACAGCAAGGTCAAGAAGCTACCCTGGGCCATCTATTTAAAAACAGATATTCAATGATATCAGAAGAGCCATAAGAATGCACACTAGAAGGATTCCCAGCCTGAACCTCTATATAAAGGACCCCTATTACTGTACTCTGAACCACCATAAAATGGAAACAAGAATCTCAATGGTCACAGAATGCCTTCTTATATGGCAAGAGTATGAAATGGGATATCACCTCTACCAAGAATTCTCAAAAGCCAACTACCAAGAAATTGCAGACACTATATGTATGGACAGACATAAGCAGTAATTGGTCAGAAGAGTTCACCAAATCTTCAGATATACTTTCTGAGCCATTCTAAACCTACAGTATGTCAAGACCTCTGATATTCAAGAGCTGTCAAGCCACTGGGTGGATCACCTAGAAGAAATGATAGCAAAAGAAGCCCAATTTACTATTCTGGTCAAGAGTAAAGAAGTGCAAGACCTTTAGAACCCCCTTCTAGAAGATAATCTAGACCAGTTCATTTGTAGTTTGATTGCTCTGTTTTAAGGCCTCTCTCTGAGAATCTGCACCCCCTAGAACTCTACAGATGTCCCCTACTTTGTAGAGAAAAACCTCATAGATTGAAGATTACAAGAAGAGCAGCAAGAGTACTCTGTGCCTTTCACTGATGATGACATCACCACTGGTGACATCATCACTACTGATATTACCCCTCAAGACCAAGGCTTAGAAAATAGCAGCAACTCATTTGTTTTGTAGAAAGAAGACTTCAACAATCTCTTGGAAAGATATGCAGACACCCCCTCCCTACCTTCAGAACTCCCAACTGACCTCAGCTCATTGGTGGAAGTTAGAGAAAATGATTTGGCTGAACATCCTGAAGAAAATGAGAATGAAGAAGAGAATGATATAATTCCAATTACACTAAACTTCAGATTAAATAGTGATGGTTCTATTGGTCAAATTTGATCTAGTTAGTTAGTTGCACAAACAGCAACTGTACTTTAACTAGCCAAATTTGTCACAAATAAAGAATTAGCCTTATTCTACTAATTAGTTACTTGACTTCCAAATCCACACAAATTCAGGAGTAGGGAATTACTAATTACTTAGCTATTTACTTAGCAAAATCCATACACAACTCTGTATAAATATCCTCCCAAACTGCAGTGAATAAACCTCAGTCAATTGGATTGCAGAAAAGTAGTTCATAACCAACTTAAGTTTTAAGAACTTTGGGAAAAGACTCTAAGAGCCAAGGATAACTCTTATTCAAGATTGCCACTAAGAAAGCCACTAAGGAAATTGCTGTCACAGATCATTGCGAATTTCAAGTCAGTCAGTTAATTGCTGCCTAAGTTAAGGAAATTGACCACTATTAGGAAAGCTACCAAGTCAAGAAAATTGACTGCTATTCAAAAATTCAAAACCAAGTCCATTGATTTAACAGCCAACTTAAGTTCTGAAAGATGAGAAGTCAAGTGTAAGAACTTTGGGAAAAGACTCAAGACCACTGCCAGAAAAACCACTGCCATTAAGGAAAATCACTGCCCCAGATACCCAAGGATATGAGATTGCCACACATTCAAGTAGTGTACTCAAAAGATCTGCCAGAAACTAGAAGACCCACTCACTCTCAAGATAATTGAATGTGCGACATGAGTGATCAAGCCATCGACCATTGACACAAATGATTCCTGACTCCCACTTATATATACAAGTCCTGTCCCACCATGTTGATCAACCCACCCAGACTGCCAAGTTTGAAAGATTGCCAACAGCCATGTCAACCACTCCCACACACAATTAATCAACCCACCTGTATTTGGAACCTGATTGCTGCCATGCTTGATTAGCTGCGCATAATTCCAGCCTGTCAAGGATAATAGAACACCTGCCAAAAGCCCATCGCTGAATAATTGAGCCATCAACTCAAAAGCCTGTCATCGACCCTCCTGCCTTTTGATATTCGACGAATAAAATCGAATGACCATCACATGACCACTGACCTGGAAATCAACCACGAACTTATTTAATTCATATAATTCGGAGACTGCGTGCTTCACAAGTGGCACATTGAGCCATGCAAGAAGCTTATAGTTATACAAAACGCATGCCACAGTATATACTACGTTATGGACGATGTCATCGAGGAGACGTCTTAATAAAATCGCCTCTTCCCCCGTATTCCAAAGGGTATTATACAACAAAGCGTCGCAAAGCAACCTGTCAAGTCTGAAAACTGACCCTGTAATCACGGATTCTTCTGATAGCGTGCTTCCTGAATGCACCGGAATTCCGATAGTTCAAATCTGCCTTTATTATCTTCGCAACCTTTCCAATCTATACAGCTTTTCCTGACTAATACTATAGTCCATGTAAGGGTGCCGCGTAATCTTATGGAAGGGTCTTGAAGATACGGATGCAACCGTTTGGCTTGCGTAGTGTTGCAAGCAATTTCTAAGGACGATTAACCACGAAGTAGAGAAGAACGGGTATTGTATTGATTCGAGTCTCCTTTGTCTTTTTGAGTGTGTGCTGCCCACGCCCCTGGCTTACCCTTCGTCTCCTCTTTTGATTTCGATTATAACAGCCGGAAGGAACGGCCTGAGAAGTCCGTGCTGGACGACAACGACGAGGCAGCGATCGACGCAGCGATCGACGCAGAGACGTACAAGGAGTGCGACTGAGACAAGTTCACGTAGGCGAACTCGCGTGGCTGGGATGCGTGATGTGGGCGGACGGATTTTATTTTTTATCATTTTATTTTTTTTATACATTGCTTGTTTTAGAGGAGGAATGACAAAAATGTCAATTAATGTGGTCGTAAGAATACTGACCGTAGATGTCACATTTTATTTTGGTACCCAATTGTAAGGGAAAGGATTAGTTCGTGTTGCCGAATCGAGGGCCAAAAATTCTGGCTTGTCGCGAAGGCTTGCATGCTGGTGTGGTTATTCGGCAGTTTCGCTTCGATACTATGTGAAGTGGTCGGGTATACGAATGGTACGCGAAGCGAGATAGACAATCTGCGAATATTTCGTTTCAAAATCGCCAATGCGAAGATATGCAGTTGGTTGTGTGGAATATCCCTCCCTTAAAAGGGGGGGGAGGATCGGATCCTTTTTTGCTTGTGACTTTCCCTTTTTGCAACGCCGAATATCGGAAATAACATGCTTGCACGTTTATAATGCTCGAATAGGTAGGTTCGCTTGCACGTTTATAATGCTCGAATAGGTAGGTTCACAACTATAGGAAACCAATTATAATGTATATAATAGCAAAATTGAATTCACTACCGTGCACACATAAAAACACCGCGACAATACTAATATACAAGTGCAGAGGAAATATATCCTGCCCTTGAATAAATATATAAATCCACCTAATCAGTATGATCCTAAAATTAAAAAAGAAAGCATTACTTTATGAGAGAACATCGAACCCACTATGTCGGGACCCGTTCACGTCAACACCAATCACCATGGGCTCGATCGTCTCGGTCGTGCCTGTCGTCCCATCGATATTTATGACTTCCTCCGTCGTTTTCTCTGACATCGTCTCCGTCGTCGCCGTCCCCTCCCTGACTACCGGGGCGGTGACCCGGGGCGCCGCATCCAGCTCGGTCTCGGCCTCCGACTTGGGCCCCCACGCCTTTGCCGCGGCCGCGAACTTGGCAATGAGTTCTTCGATGCTTCTGAGCTCTTCACCATTGGCGGCCTTCATCCGGGGTCTTGTTCTCCTCTATGGCGGTAGTCTTCTCGCCACTCTCGGCCTCTTCGGTAATTGTGGCCTTCTCGGTAGCCTCGGTGGTCTTGGCAGCTTCCTTGGTGGCATCCTCAGCGGCCTTGGCTGCTTCCTCTGCGGCTTTTGTTGGCCTTGGCCTTCTTTCAGTTGAGGGCAAAAATCGCCGAGTGTGGATTGCCAATATGCCTCTCGAGAAGATAATCCATGAGTTTCGTCATACCCATCAAGGCAGCATCCGTCAGGCCGTCCCTGCCGCCGTTGCAATCTGTCTCGTCGTCTTCCAGATTAAGGTCAAGTCAGCGCCATGCGCGAGCATCCACTCGATGAGTTTGATCTCGTTGTGCTGTAACATGCACAGTGCGCCGGGGTAGTGCGTCCCGATCCATGATGTTGGGATTCCAAATACTTCCTCGAAATGCTCAATCACGTCCACCTTGTCCGCGATGACATCGCTGTAGCTCAGCATGTGAGGTTCGCTACGTAAAGTAATGGCGTGTTCCCGTCTGAGGACATTACATCCACGGGACGCCCGCTTTGATGAGTTCAGGAATGACCTTGAGTATGTCGGTAGTGATTCCATCACGAAAATTACAAGAGATATCCAGCTAATCTGAGTATATCTGGATACAAAATAACAGTCAGATATCAATTTATATCTTGTAATATCTAGTAACTCAGTACAATAATCTGGGATAGCTCTGGTGATTTATCTGATATATATTGAACTATTTTGGTATAATATCTGGTACAATTTAATATAATTCCAGACTTCACAAATATATTATAGTACTGTTCTAAATATAATATATTGTGATGTGCACAATTAACAATATCAGAATATGGAGTATCAGTGACTGCTAAGATCAGATGACATTATGGCATGATAACTAAATGATCAATCTAATCTGTTGAGTAACTATATCAAAAAGAGCAATAATAATTTAAGCCAAAATGAAGACCATGTTATTTAAAAGATCTAGTCTCAGTCTTAGAAACTGATACCAAAGAATAAGTATCCCATATACAATGTCTCTCTCTTGCCACTCTAACCAGACCTCTTGCTACTCTACCTCTTTGCCAAGTCTCAAGACTTTTGTCTTTAATGCTATCAAGATAGCTATTTAGTGCCCAGATATCTCTGACCATCTGAACTTCTATACTGAAGATCTTGGACACTTTATTAACTACTGCTACATCATGACTAGTGCTCCCAACAAATCGAATCAAAGGTCTAATTTGATTCAATTCGAATTGAATCAAAGGCTAATTCAATTCGAGTTCTGATTTGAACCCTATTTTTCGAAATGTAATAACTTGATTAATACACATCCAAATTCAATGATCTTTAGCTTGTTAGATTCCTCTTATATAGGGGAATCTAAAAGGCTAAAATTCATTGAATTTGGACATGTATTCGTCAAGTTATTACATTTCGAAAAATAGGGTTCAAATCAGACCCTCAATTTGATTCGAATTTGATTTGATTCAAACTTAATTCGAATTGAAAAATCCCCAATTCGATTCGATTCGAATGACCCTCAATTTGATTTGATTTGAATTGATTTGATTCATTTGGGAGCACTAATCATGACTCAGCAGCTCAAGGATACCACAGACCAAATGACTTTATAGCATAACTATGAAATTGGCCACTGTCTTTGCAATAAAACTCAAGAAGATAACTAGAAAGATCTTACTACAAAACTGTTAACCACTAGCTGGCTGATCAAGAGAGCCCTTTATGTTTACCAAATCTTCTACTATGTGCTCTAGGCTATAGTGCACTTGTAAGGAGTAACTGTCAGAAATATCATCTACCTTATTACTGAAGAAGCCAATTGGGTAGAAACCAAAGTAGCTAATTATATTGATAGCAACTATGTTACTGTGGGAAGTCAACAGATTGAGCTCACTCAACCAGGTTTCCATATCACACCTCTTCAGAACAACCACCAAGATTACTTTATAAGTCTTATAGAGATCTTTAAAAGATTACTCATTACTGTTGAAGTACTTACTAAAGATACCCCAACTACTCACCACCCACTTCCAAATGAATTGAATCAATTCAAATTTAATTGAATTGAGAGTCATTTGAATCAAGTTTGAATCAAATTAAATTCAAATTAAATCAAGGGTCCAATTTGAACACTATTTTTCAAAATATAATATCTTGACATATATATATCCAAATTCAATGATCTTTAGCTTATTAGATTTCCCTATATAAGAGGAATTTAATAAGCTAAAGATCATTAAATTGGATATATTTTTGTTGAGTTATTAATTTTTGAAAAATAGGGATCAAATTGGATCTCAAATCAAATTAGTCTTTGATTTAATTCAAATTGAATTGAATTGGACCTTTGATTCAATCAAATCAAATCAAGTTTGGGTCAAATTCAATTCAATTCAATTTATTGAGAGCACTACTATCAGCTATACTTCACATCATATTATTTGGAAACTGAACCAAGAAGTCTAAGAAGTCTCTGTTTAAGAGAAAGAACCCTAAGACCCTGCCCCCAAAGCAGCCATCTCTGATGCTGTAACTGACAAATCTTCTTCAGAAGAAGAAGAATAGCAAAGGATTTATCAGTCTTCCATCCACATCTAAGTAGTATAAGAATTGGAGAATGTTGTCAAAGATGATTGGCTGTCATTCTACTCTCTCACCTTTTAGCCAGTACTCCCTCTCTTTGAAGAGTGGAATGATGAAGTCACAATCCAGCAAGATGATTTGCTTGCCACTAATGAAGAATACTATACTATTTAAAGTATAGATCAGCACCTCTTTGCTACTAACAAATATACCTACACCATATCTGGCTAGCCAATATTCTTTATCAGCAGTACTATACAAAGATATTCCAGCCTTTTCTGATTTAGTTAATCACTCCTATATAAGTATGTTATAGTTAAACTACATATAGATAGCCACTCTAAATATTTCTTGTCAGCAGTACAGAAACCCTAACCCTCATAGCATTAGTATAATACTCCTTGCCACTGATGTATTACTATCAGTAAGCCAATAATATAACTATCAAGCTGTTGCTACCAGTGAGCCAATAGCATAACTAGTCTATATCACTATCTGTTACTACTAGCAAACCAATAATATAGTCAGACCTTACTATTAGGATATAGCAGAAACTTATATAAAATAATTCAAAAGAAAGAGTAAATAAACCTCAGTCAATTGGATTGAAAAATAGTTTGCAATCAACTTAAGTTCTGAAAGATAAAGAAAGTTGAATGTAAGAACTTTGGGAAAAGACTCCAAGAGCCAAAGAATTACTCTTGCTACTACAAAAATCACTGCCACTACTCAGATACTCAAGATACAAGTCAGTAAGTCAATTGGTCTTTATCTGAATAACACAGAAGTCTAGTATAAGATAAGCCAACTTTAGTTCTGAAAGACCAAGAAGATCAAGTATAAGATCTTTGGGAAAAAACTCAAGAAAACTGCCCTACTTAATTCAAGACTGCCATTAAGACCACCACTATGGAAAACATTAACCCAGCCACACATTTGGATTATGCAATTCAGACTATATAATTCAGACTATGTATTTAGACTACATTCAAGATTTAAGACCCAGAATACCCAGTTAATTCAAGACCATGAACTCTACATAGAATACAAGACTACCAGAAAAGCCAGAATGACTATCAAACCCACTACCCTCAAGTTAACAAGTTAGATATATGATACAAGCAAATGAGTCATTACTGTAAATAATTCTCCACTATATTATAAACTGCCAAACTCAAGAATTACTGACCAACTATCATAGACTATATATTCAGACTATGCACTCAAGTTACAAGACTTAGAAAACTCAGCTCATGAGACCAAGCAATTAATAGTAACTTCCCCCTTTGTTACAAAACAATCTCCAATTGAGCCATCAATCTAAATGACCTACAATTGACATTAATAACTTTATTGATATACAATTTGAATGATCTGATCATATGAACATTGACTTAGAGACTCTTTTTTCAACTTGAAGATACATATTACATACTTTACCAAGTGGTATATTGAGTTATGCTTGAAACAATTAGATATACAAATTGTATGTCATATTTTGGGGGCTCAACTGGAAAAGTTTTAAAGACTTGATTATTTGGCTTAAGAATCCAGCAGCTATCTATATTGGAGAATTCAGAAGAACCTAGCTAGTAATAAGTTCAGGACCAGCAACAACCCTCTTTAATAGAAAAGAAGACCCATACTATTGTCAGGACAACAGCCAGAACTCTGTTTAAAAATAGTAGCCAGAAAACCAAATCAGAGGAAAAAAGTGATTCAGATTATAACTTGATCTCAAGAGAAAGAAGACAACTCAGAGAACAACTGAAACCCCTCTAGATTCAAGACCTAGATCAAGAAAAAGACCTTTCTGAGGAGTATCAGATGGAAGAACTCAGACAGAAGTGACTACATCACCACAACTATTAATTGAGTCACTCTACTAGATTAGATATACTTTGAAACATCAGAAGAAGAGAAAGACTACTATCCATATACATAACTCAGAGGATGAATTCAATTTATACTACCATATAGATAGCAATACAGACCTCTAGCAAGACAAACAGGACCTTACTGCTTTACAACAGTAAGGAATAGATGAATTCAATATCAGTTATATAAGCCCACTTATACCTCCAATCACCCAAGCCTTGGTGGCTTAGTTACTTACTCTCTACCACTATCTATAAGGAATAAGAAATGCTAGCTCTCTTAGTGTCTCACTATTCAATAGCCACTATTAGTCAATTAAGAGATCACTACCCTCAAGGACCTCTACTTTAGCTTTGGTCAGAAGAGTCAGATCCCTATACCACTGAGACACTACTCTCTACCAATACTTCCTGTATATCAAATACCTCCACCATCTCCATCTCCACAAGGATCATCAAGAAATACTACCTCCAAACTAGACTCAGATAGCAAAGATAGCAAAGATGAGCTAGACATAAGCTACCTCCAGAAATTCTATAGAGCAGATAGTGAAAACATAGAGGAGTTTATTGAAAAAATCAAGGTATAAGTAGCCACCAAGCAATGAGATGCCCAAAGGTAGCTTAGAATCATAGAATCACTCTTGAGAGGTCCAGCTCTGTAGCTATACAATCAAGCCAAGTTAAATAGAGGTGAAATCCATAGAGAAGAATATGCCAACCACCTTTAAGTAAATAGAGACCATATAGACAGATACAATATTTACAAGACCTGGCTTCATACCCAGTTTAATAGTTTTAAGCATCAATAAGAAGCACAGGAGGCTTTAACCTATATGAGCCAAGTAGTCAATGAAACCCTGAAGAGTTTCTATTATTGAATCTAAGCTCAAATAATTAAGGCAAACTTGCAGCCCATGGTCCAACTGGTACTAGCTTCAACTACCTTCCTCAATAGCTTATATCTAGAGCTCTGAAGGCAAGTTATTAGAATAAATTATTGGAGTATTGAGCAGTAAGTCACTAGAGCACAAGAATGCTGAGAAGCTAACTATAGACCAGCTCAGTAAGAATATTATGAACCAATTAAAGCTGAGGCCCCAAGGACTTGAGGAACTATGATAGAATAGGAGAATGCCTATTTTAGAGCCCAGATCACTATCTATGAGAACAGGCCCCTTCTCCTGACTCTAACTCAATTCAGACAATAATAGTAACAGCAGTTATTATTGAGAGCTCAAAAGGACTCTATGATAATGCTCACTAAGTAGATAAAGGACCTAGCCATTGCTGTGGTACAGTTGAAGAACCAAAGTGAAAGACAATGAGATTATTATTATGATAACAGACCAGAAGTCCTTCTCAGGCACTACTAGCCACAACTGCAGGCTCATCTATAATAAGTTCCTATGCCTTTACTTATTTCAACTATGGAAATCAAGACTATATCCAAAGGTTTTGCTCAAGGAAATAAGCTATCCAGTCTAATGACAGGAATATCAATCTCATTTAGATGGATGAAGAGATACAAGAAATAGAAGAAAAAGTAGCCTGGCTTTATGGCTAAGATGATACCTATCTATACTATGAAGCCTTCTCTTCTAAGATAACTTGGGATGCCACCTCAGCACAGACCAGAGAATGAGGAAGACTGCCAAAGACCCTACTTCTACCACTATTGCCAATAATAGTATCTATAGACAAGCACTCAAGATATGGGTATTTCTCCTCAGACACTCTCCAGGAAAATGACAAATAAGTCAGAAGAGACACCCTTGAGTCTGAGGCTGGACCATCAATAATATCAAGGACCACTTTTCTATCTGATCTTAAAGAAGATGAATACATGAGTATAGAATCCTCAGCAGATGAGATACCTATCAGAAATGAGAGACCTTGCCTCCAAGGACTCAGATTGTAATGGTTCTGGTTTCTTAAATGAGGAAGTGACTAAATTCTAGATGTTCAAAGTAGCTTGAAGAGTTACTAAGAGTTCAGAAAGATCTTGTGGATTCAGGGAGAAAATATTCTGAGCTTTATTTGAGAGAACAGAGAGGATATTTATATCAGATATGAAAGAAGGATCCAGAAGGATCTGAGTAATCACACCTCACCCTCATCTGGAGCCTGCACTATAGGAGCTTTAAGAAAGAAATCCAGCCAGCCCACAAGTTATTCATTCAGAGGAACTTTAAGAAATTTCAAGAAGACAATGGTGAACTTTGGAGAGTGGAAGGAGATTAATACATCTAAGTTCTAAGAGAAGACAAAGTACCAAAAATCCTGATAACAAATCATAACCAGAATGTATATTGAGGAATTGGTACCACTATTGTAAGAGTTAAGAAGCAATACTGGTGGCCTAAGATGAGAAAACAAATTTCAACTCACATTCAACAATATGATATCAACCAAAGATACCAATAGAAACTAACCAACAGAGCATTATTAATGCTGATTACAGCATCAGCCAGAACCTTTCAAAGACTAAGAATAGATATTATTAGATCTCTACCAGTAACTAGCCAAGGAAAATGCTATATTCTCACTATCAAAGACCACTTGATGAAATGGTCTTTGTCTTTGTCATTGAGACTACTGATGCTCAGACAATCATTGGAATCCTATATGATGAAATTTTTAGCCACCATAGTATTCCTCAGAAAATCATCATAGACTAAGATCAAGAATTTGTCAATAAAGCTATGAAAACCTTCATAAGCAACTTTAAGATCAAGCTATGACCAACAATAGCTTATTACTCTCAGGAAAATAGACTTACAGAATAAATAAACTAGACCATCAATTGAGATCTCAGTAGAACTAGAGATTAACTGAACTGAGATATTTATCTGCTAGTAATCTTATTCAGCATTCATACCTCCAAGGTGACTACTACCCAGTAGACCTCTTTCTATCTAGTGTATGGTCAAGAAGCTTAAGACTCTGAGGAACTAATTCAGCTAAATTTGACAAAAAGAGTCACAGAGGAGATTACTTAGTTATATGAAGTATGCTAGTAAGTACAAGAATTTATTACCAAAGCTTAGAAATAGCAAAAGAAGTACTATGACTGCAAGGCCAATTTGGAACTCCTACTTATTGGACAGTAAGTCTTAGTATACTATACCATCATAGAAGGAAACTAGAGTGCTAAGCTCAAACCAAAATGAGAAGAACCTTATCTCATTTACTAAGTTTTCATGAACTACACCTATCAACTCAAGACCCTGAATAGAGTTATACTTAAGACCAAGATATACTGTAACTACATCAGACCCTACTATTCAGTAGAAACAAAATATATTGCTTAATCCTTATATTGACTTCTTTGAATTGTTGACAATATATGGCAATAATTAGTATCTTAAGCATTAAAAGTTTATCTTGAAACCCTAGAACTAGTAGGACATTTAGTGAACTGTAGGACATTTAGTGAACTAAAGTATACTAAAATGAAACTACTAGCTGGGTTTGAACTCCTCTTAAATAATTAGTCTAGTAATAGGCCCTCTGCTCTATATGAGAATAGTCAGTCCTGTACTGATAATTTATTCTTTGGAGAAAATCAAGAATCTCAATCTCTGTATAATCCTCATCACTGAGAATGGCTCTAATTTTGCAAGGAGTAGATATGATGTATATAATTATCAATATCAGAATATGGAGTATCAGTAACTGCTAAGATCAGATGACATTATGGTGTGATAACCAAATGACCAACCTAATCCATCAAGTAACTACCAAAAGAAGTAAGCTAAAATAAAAACCACATTATTTAAAAGATCTAGTCTCAGCCTCAGAAACCAGTACCTAGTACTACCAGCACTAAAGAACAAGTACTCTATATATAATATCTCCCTCTCACCACTCCAATCAGACCTTTTGCTGCTCTACTCCTTTGCCAAACTTTGAGACCCTTATCTTTGATACTATTAAGATAGCTATCTAATATCTAGATATTTCTAATCATCTGAACTTCTATATTGAAGACCTTAAATACTTTATCAACTACTACTATATTATGATTCAGTAGCTCAAGAACACTATAGATTAAATAATTCTATGGCATGATAACAAAATTGACCACTATCTTCATAATGAAACTCAAGAAGACAATTAGGAAGACCTTACTACCAAACTATTAATTACTAGCCAACTGATCAAGAGAGCCCTTCATATCCACAAAATCTTCTGCCATGTCCCCTGGGCTATCCCTTAGATAGTATTAAAATGCAGCCAAATTTGGCTATAAAAA
>RQIL01003943.1:0-13016 GCA_003951145.1 Jimgerdemannia lactiflua
ATTTTTCTAATTTATCTATCATCTTTTTAATACTCTATATAATTCTTTATTTGTTATAATATAGCAGATGCTAAACTTAGGAAGTACGTCAGATTTCTTTATCTTGAATTCTTGTTTTCTTGACTCTTAGAGTCAGTAGTTCCGTGAGGCCAAGTGTGTCAAAGAGGTAATCCTGAAAGTTTCTTTATTAGTATACTTGTTCTTTATACTAATACTTTCAATCTGAGATTTATTCACTCAAAGATACTGGGTTATTTATACAAGTTTTACTAGTTATGAGGTGGCTAAGTTATGACTACATTTCCTGTGAGTCACTTTTTACAACTGTAAATCCTCTACATCTGCTAAGATCTCTACAATCATAAAGGATTTACATCTGTAGGATTTCTACAGTTGCTAAAGTTTCTACAGTTATAGAAATAACTGCTATACTATATTGGGAATCGGATTTATATACCATGATCAAATGTCTATTCTCCTGATTCTTGTTACTATTTTGGGTCAACCATCACAACTTTCTTCTGAATAGGTGATTCATCCCTGAAATATCTTATTCACTCGAATTCCCAAACTTCAACTATCTGGATCTCCTTATATTACACAATTTGTGCTATCACATTCTCTCAATGTTGTCTTCTAACCTGGCTGAAATCTCCTGGTAGTACTCCTCAGAACTGGGCTGGGGCTTGTTCATCATCTTTGAATAGTTGGTATATTCTGGTAGCAATCAAGATCTGAGTGTGAGAGAGCTGATATTCGCAGATCCAATCTTCTCCATCCATAGCTGATTTCGAATTTAGCAGTTGTCCCAACTTGAAGTATTCCTGGAACTCAGTCCTGTTTTAATAGGCCTTGAAGTGTGAGATCCAAGACAAGTGTATGTTTACTATACTCTGGGTGCTATCAAAGGATTCATCCATTGTAGATAATTTGGTAGAGTACCACTGTCTTTCTATGGCTCTTTGGGCAGCACTAGTGATCTTGAGGGCTGTAGCTGTACTCTGTTGATTTGCCATAGTATTTCTTGAGCCAGTTCCAGTAGATGGTTGTAGGGATAATTGTGTCTGTGAGCTTTTGTAGCCAAAAGGTGGTCCCTTTTATATCTTGTACCAGGTAAGGTCCTTCCAATTTGGGCTCCAGTTTTCTTAATCAGAAAGCTTCTACTATGTTCTGATATACCAGGACTTTGTCTTCTATCTTGATTATCTCCAGGAGCTTGTGAGTTTTTTCTGCATTGTTCTATTGCAGTACCTGCACCTTGATGATATAATCTTCTGCCTTTTTCCTAATTTGATGCAATCTCCATATCTCTATATCCATATGCTTCCAGATTGCATCATTGTTTGCTGACAAACTTCCACTAGAACTTTCTTCTCCGAATAGTATTTCTCGCAGTGTGAAATGGGTACTTTGTGATCATATATCCCTCAGAGTAGATAATGCTATTGGAAGATAGTGGTCCCAGTTTCCATATTCATCACAGATTTTGGTGATGACATTCTTGAGGATCTTATTGGTTCATTCTACCTGTCCATTTTCTTATAGGTGATAGGCTGTGGTCTTGATGTGTTGGATCTTGTATTTTTTGTAAAGAATCTCATGGAACTAGTTGACGAATTCCGTTCCTCTATCAGTAGTAACTTGCTTTGGAGTCTTGAATTGGTAGATGATTTCTCTGTGAAGAAAATTGGCAATCAACTGTATATTGGCTTCTTTGAGGGGTCCAGCTTCTACCCATTTTGTGAAGAGGTCTACAATTACAAAGACATATCAGTTGCCTATCAATGTCAGGGGTAGGGGGCTGATTATATCTATTGTGATGTGGGTAAATAGTATTGACTCAATGTCTACTGATCCAGGGGCTTGATTCTGTTGGTCTTGTTTCTGCTTCTGACATTTGTCACAGGTCCTGACAAATTGTCTGATATCTTCTTCCATTCCTGGCCACCACATGGTCCTTTTTGCTTTATCATGTATGTTGGTTCCTTCTATGTGGCCTTGCTCATATACTTCCTTTATCACCTGATTCTTCCGATGCTCGAGGATGACTAATTGTTGTCCTTTCTTGAGTATTTCTCTATCTGTTTTGAATTGTTTCCATATCTGATCAATAATTGTTTTTGTCCATTCTTTCAGATGCAGGGGTATCTTTTACTGCCCCAAGTAGCTGATGATTCCATAGTACAGCTCCTTATTCATGATGATTGTATGGGGGTTGGGTCCTTCAGGGCATCTGTGAGAGGGCATCAGTATTGGCATTTGTTCTTCCAGGGCAGTGAGTAATTGTGGCATTGTAGGCTTGCAGCTTTATGATCCATTGGGCATAGATTCCTTTTGGCTTGCTAGTAGTGAGCAACCAGGTGAGTGCCAAGTGGTCTGTCTGGATAGTGAAGTATCTTCCAGCCAAGTAGTAGTGGAACTTTTCTATAGCCCAAATGACTGCAAGACATTCCAGCTTGTATGATTTGTAGGATTGCTTGGCTCCACGAGTTCCTCTACTGAGGTAGGCCACCACATATTCAGCATCTTTCTTCTTCTGTGCAAGGACAGCTCCGAGTCCCATTGCACTGGCATCTGTCTGTAAGATGAATTCTTGAGTCCAGTCAGGTCTTCTCAAGATTGGGGCCTGGGTCAACCTGGTCTTGAGTTCATTGAAGGCTAGTTGCTGCTGTTGTGTCCACTGGAATCTGACTTCTTTTCTGAATAGGTCATAAATAGAACTAGCAATATGGGAGAATCTTTGGATGAATCTTCTGTAGTAGGATGCAAGACCCATAAAGGCCCAAGCTTTGGTGATACTGATGGGTACTGGGTATGCTGCTACTGCCTTGATTTTTGCAGGGTCAGTGTATGTTCCTTCATGATTAATAATATGTCCAAGGTATGCAATTTTCTCTTCTCCAAATTTGCATTTTTTGGGCTTGATATAGAGGCCATGTTTGCAGAGCCTTCTGAGGATTTCCTTAATATGCTCTAAGTGTTCCTTGGCTGTCCGACTGAAGATGATCACATCATCCATGTATACTATTATCCATTTTTCCATAACATCCCTGAAGATGCTATTCATCATTCGCTGAAAACTTGCTGGTGCATTGCACATTCCAAAGAGCATGTGGAGGTAGACATAAGTTCCATCAGGAGTGATGAAGGCTAATCTTTTGCTGACTTCAGATGTAAGGCCAATTTGATAAAATCCTGAAAATAGATCCAGGGTGGTGTAAAATTGTGCTTCATTTCCCAGCATGATGAGAATGTCACTGATGTTGGGCAATGGTTGTCTATCTTTTTCTGTGACTTCATTGAGTCTTCGGTAGTCTGTGCAGAGCCTTGGTGTGAATTCTCTGGTTGGCTTCCTTTCTTTGGTACTAGGATAATAGGTGATGACCAGGGGCTGCTAGCTTCTTTAATGATACTGGATTCCTCCATCTCCTTGATTTCTATCTTGAGCCATTCCCTATAAGCTAGTGGGATGAAGTGGGCCTTCTGATAGATTGGCTTTGCATCTTCTGTATTGACATCATGATAAAATAAGGGCTTCTTGGTCTTGATATCCTTGAAGTCTATGGCCAGTATGTCTTCGAATATGTGCAAGAGGTCTGCTAATTCTTTTCTGAGTGGGAATCTTCTTTCAATTATATAAGTGTATTTGTCTTGGCTCTCTTCCTTCTTGTACTCTAGCTTGGTAATCTTGTTTGCTATGAAGACTCCTCTTTCTGTAGAGCTGAATCCAGCTCTTCCTCGCTCTGTTTGCCTGATGTTAGAGACTTCTTTGATTCTTAGATTGAGGACAGGTAAGATGAGCATCTGTGCTAGCCAATTCTTCTTCCTTACTTCGAATGTAATTGTTGGGTTGTGATTCCTTGCAAGGAGGAGGATTTCTTCTGTATAGTCTGAGTTGATGACTCCTTCTTCTATAGATATTTTGCTTTTTGCCAAGCTATTCCTTGTCTTGAGGATTCTGACATGGTTTGGCAGGATAGTTACTTCAATTCCTATTCCAAGGATGGTAGTGGTTTGTGGTTTGAGGATTGTATGGATAGTGGTAGATAGATCCATTCCAGCTATATTTTCCATTTTGTACTGAGGCATGACTGCATCAGGATAGATTCTTCGTATTTTGACCATAATATCTTCCTCCTCATCTTCACTATCATCTGATAGCTCTGGTGGTCTATCTTCAGATTCCTCCTGATTCCTTTTTGGCCTGTTGGTAATCTTCTTTACCTCAATAATATAGGAATAGCAGTGATCCAAGTGTTAAGCACAGTACATTCCTTCACCATGGGGGTACCTTCCTTGTGGAGCATATCCATCTGCAATTCTTATATACCATTCTTCGTCTGTCAGCTACTTGCTTTTTCCTTTCCTTGTGGTAACCATGTAGGTCTCTTTCTCTTGTTCTTCCTCCATCTCAGGGCAGACTCCTTTGTGGACATTGATGGGGACTCTGATCTTCCTGCCTCAATAGACAATCTGCATCTTCTGAGCACTGAGATCGATCATTGCCTTGGCTTTATAAAGCCATTGATTGCCAATGAGAATATCATAGTTGGTAGTATTGGTGACAATAACATTCACTGAGATGGTGGCTTCTCCGAACTTGATTGGGACATCCTGGATCTTTCCCAAGGGTGTTGCTCGTGTTTCATCAGCTGTGACAAATACCAGTTTGGTGGCTTCCTCTATTTCCCAACCCAGGCGGTCTACTGCCTTCTTAGTGATGAGACATTCTCTAGCTCTAGTATCAATGATGGCTTTGAAGACTTGGTCTTTGATCTGGCAAGTGGCATAAGCTGATGTTTTCTGATTGTCTTCACTCTCTTCATCTGAGTCTTCTTGTGCATTGTTGGCTTTGATTATTCTCCAGCATTGGTCTTTGCTGATATCTGAGATTCCTGTCCTCATTTATTGTCTGAAGGTCAGAATTTCTACAAGTTGACCAAAGGTTGCATTGACTTTTTGGTCATTGAGATCCTTAAAGATATCATACTTAAAAGTCTTGGTCTTGCGCAACTTCTGCTCCTTCTTTCCCTCACTTGATGATGTGGTGTTTCAGATAATATCTTCTACTGCCTGTTCTAGCTCAGCATCCTGTTCCAGCTCCATGTTCTGGTCAGCCTCGCTTGGCTGTGTTTCTTTTTTGATGGCTGCTTCTGATCTCTTTATTTGTACTTGGGTCTTCTTTGGAGGCCTCCCCACTGGCTTCTTGTAAGGAGTAGCTCAGTTGTCCTTCTTGCTTGAGGTAGCAGGATAGGCTTCCCATTCTTCCTGCTCTTTCTCTGATTCTCCAATTTCCTTGAAGATGATAGTATTTGCCTATTCTTGATTCCTAGCTGCATTACTTGGCTGAGCCTTGCACTTGTTCTCTGACATGCATTCTGAGGCATAATGGCCTTCTTTCTTGCAGTTGTAGCACATTATATATAGGTTGTCTTTCATTTGTGGCAGCAAACTTCTACACTAGTTGTCTTTTGAACTCTTTGACTATATCACTGAGATGTGCAGTCATTTCTGTAAACTGTTTGGCTAGTTCCTCCATTGGATCAGCCTTCCTTGGTTCTTAATGTAGTGGTTGTTGTTGTTGAGTATTCCAGTTGACTATAGCAGTTGGGACTATGTGGGTATTCCTTGGTTCCATTTTTACTCCAGTTATTCTTTCTATCGTATGTCCTTGTGGGTGTCTGGTGGTCCAGTATCTTTGAGCATAGGCAACTTTCTGTATTAAGTCCAGTGCCATTGAGGTGGATCAGATGGCTAGGGCAATTTCTTGGTGGATACCTTTCATAAAGATATTTTTGGCCATCTGGTCTTGAACTGTATCAGGATAGTCAGCAAGAACTATTTGATGCCAGATCCTTGTGTAGAATGTGTTTGGGTCTTCAGACATTCCTTGACAAATGGTATTCAATTGATCCTTGAGGGCTTGTTTGATTTCATTGGTGTAGTAGGTATTTTGGAGCCAAGTTTTCATAGCTAACAGTGTTGTGGGGGCATCAGCTCCTATATAGTTGACTGCAGTAAAGGCAGTTCTTGCTGGACCTTGAAGGCTTATAAGGAGTAGGGCTACTTGTTGTACTGGTATTAAGGTCCTAACAGTAGCATACTGCTCAAAATCATCAATAAAGATGATGATTAATTCATCAGAGGTATATCCATGAAATATAGGTGGTCTCATATCTATTCTGTCTAATTGTATTGAGTGGTTTCTTGTGGCAGTTGTTTGTTGTTCAGCTTGAAAGTGAGGGATTCATCTTGAATCACTAGCCAATGGGTACCAAGTTGTAACATAGTGGATGCTAAATTTAGGAAGTATGTTAGATTTCTTTATCTTAAATTCTTGTCTTCTTGACTCCCAGAGTTAGTAGTTCCATGAGGCCAAATGTATCAAAGAGGTAATCCTGAAAGTCCCTTTATCAGTATACTTGTTCTTTATACTAACACTTTCAATCTGAGGTTTATTCACTTGAAGATACTGGGTTATTTATATAAGTTTTACTAGTTATGAGGTGGCTAAGTTATGACTACATTTTCTGTGAGTTACTTTTTACAACTGTAAATCCTCTACATCTACTAAGATCTCTACAATCATAAAGGATTTACATCTATAGGATTTCTATGGTTGCTAAAGTTTCTATAGTTGTAGAAATGACTACTATACTATATTGGGAATCAGATTTGTATGCTGCGATCAAATGTCTATTCTCCTGATTCTTGTTACTATTTTGAGTCAACCATCACAACTTCCTCCTGAATAGGTGATTCGTTCCTGAAACACCTTATTCACTTGAATTCCCAAACTTCAACTATTTGAATCTCCTTATACTGTGCAATCTGTGCTATTACATTCTCCCAATGTTGTCTTCTAACCTGGCTGAAATCTCCTGGTAGTACTCCTCAGAACTGGGCTAGGGCTTATTCATCATCCTTGAATAGTTGGTGTATCCTGGTAGCAATCAGGATCTGAGTGTGAGAGAGCTGACACTCACGAATCCAATCTTCTCTATCCATAGCTGATTTGGAATTTAGCAGTTATCTCAACTTGAAGTATTCCTGGAACTCAGTTCTGTTTTGATAGGCCTTGAAGTGTGAGATCCGAGACAAGTGTGTGTTTACTATACTCTGGATGCTATCAAAAGATTCATCTATTGTAGGTGGTTCAGTAGAGCACCACTGTCTTTCTATAGCTCTTTGGGCAGCACTAGTGATCTTGAGGACTGTAGCTGTACTCTGTTGATTTGCCATAGTACTTCTTGAGCTGGTTCTGGTGGATGGTTGTAGGGATGATTGTGCCTGTGAGCTTTCATAGCTGAAAGGTGGTCCCTTTTATATCTTGTACCAGGTAAGGTCCTTTCTATTTGGGCTCCAGTTTTCTTAACCAGGAAGCTTCTACTATGCTCCAGCACACCAGGACTTCATCTTCTATCTTGATTATCTCCAGGGGCTTGTGAGTTTTTTCCACATTATTCTATTGCAGTACCTGTGCCTTGATGATGTAATCCTTTGCCTTTTTCCTAATTTGATACAATCTCCATATCTTCATATCCACATGCTTCCAGATTGCATCATTGTTTGCTGACAAACTTCCACTAGAACTTCTTCACCAAATAGCATTTCTCGTGGTGTGAAATGGGTGCTTTGTGATCATATATCCCATAGAGTGGATAATGCCATTGGAAGATAGTGGTCCCAGTTTCCATATTCATCACAGATCTTGGCAATGACATTCTTGAGGGTCTTATTGGTTCATTCCGCCTGTCCATTTTCTTGTGGGTGATAGGCTGTGGTCTTGATGTGTTGGATCTTGTATTTTTTGTAAAGAATCTCATGGAACTGGCTGATAAATTCTGTTCCTCTATCAGTGGTAACTTGCTTTGGAGTCTTGAATTGGCAGATGATTTCTCTGTGAAGGAAATTGGCAATTGACTGTGCATTGGCTTTCTTGAGGGGTCCAGCTTCTACCCATTTCGTAAAAAGGTCTATAATCACAATGACATATCAGATGCCTGTCAATGTCAGGGGTAGAGGATCAATTACATCCATGCAATGTGGGCAAATGGTATTAACTCAATGTCTGCTGATCCAGAGGCTTGATTCCATTAGTCTTGTTTCTGCTTCTGGTATTTGTCACAGGTCCTAACAAATTGCCTGATATCTTCTTCCATTCCTGGCCACCACATAGTTCTTTTTGCTTTGTCATGTGTGTTGGTTCCTCCTATGTGGCCTTGCTCATGTACTTCCTTTATCACCTGATTTTTCCGATGCTCAGGAATGACTAATTGTTGTCCTTTCTTGAGTATTTCTCCATCTGTTTCGAATTGTTTCCATGTCTGATTAATAATTGTTTTTGTCCATTCTTCTAGATGTGGGGGCATCTTTCACTGCCCCAAGTAGCTGATGATTCCATAGTACAGCTCCTTATTCATGATGATTGTATGGGGGTTGGGTCCTTTGGGGCATCTTTAAGAGGGCATCAGTATTGGCATTTGTTCTGCCAGGGCAGTGGGTGATTGTGGCATCATAGGCTTGCAGCTTCATGATCTATCGGGTATAGATTCCTTTTGGCTCGCTGGTAGTGAGCAACCAGGTAAGTGCCAAGTGGTCTGTCTGGATAGTGAAGTATCTTCCAGCCAAGTAGTAGTGGAACTTTTCTATGGCCCAGATGACTGCAAGACATTCCAGCTTGCACGATTCATAGGATTGCTCAGCTCCACGAGTTTCTCTGCTGAGGTAGGCTACCACATATTCAGCACCTTTCTTCTTCTAGGCAAGGACAGCTCTAAGTCCCATTGCACTGATATCTATCTATAAGATGAATTCTTGAGTCCAGTTAGGCCTTCTCAAGATTGGGGCCTGGGTCAATCTGGTCTTGAGTTCATTGAAGGCTAGTTGCTGCTGTTGTATCCACTGGAATCTGATCTCTTTTCTGAACAGATCATAAATGAGACTAACAATGTGGGAGAATCTTTGGATGAATCTTGTGTAGTAGGAGGCAAGACCCATAAAGGCCCAAGCTTTGGTAATACTGGTAGGTACTGGGTATGCTGCTACTGCCTTAATATTTGCAGGGTCAGTGTATGTTCCTTTATAATTGATAATGTGTCTGAGGTATGCAATTTCTTCTTCTCCAAATTTGCATTTCTTGGGCTTGATATAAAGGCCATGTTTGTGTAGCCTTCTGAGGATTTCTTTGATATACTCCAAGTGTTCCTTGGCTGTCTGACTGAAAATGATCACATCATCCACATATACTATCATCCATTTTTCCATAACATCTCTGAAGATGCTATTCATCATTCACTGAAAACTTGCTGGTGCATTGCACATTCTGAAGGGCATGCAGAGGTAGACATAAGTTCCATCAGAAGTGATAAAGGCTGACCTTTTGCTGGCTTCAGGTATAAGGCCAATTTGATAAAATCCTGAGAATAGATCCAGAGTGGTGTAGAATTATGCTTCATTTCCCAGCATGATGAGAATGTCGCCGATATTGGACAATGGTTGTCTGTCTTTTTCTGTGACTTCATTGAGTCTTCAGTAGTCTGTGTAGAGCCTTGGTGCGAATTCTCCTGGTCGGCTTCCTTTCTTTGGTACTAGAATGATAGGTGATGACTAGGGGCTGCTAGCTTCTTTAATGATACCGGATTCCTCCATCTCCTTGATTTCCATCTTGAGCCATTCCCTATAAGCTGGTGGGATGGGGTGGGCCTTCTGATAGATTGGCTTTGCATCTCCTGTATTGACATCATGGTGAAATAAGAGCTCCTTGGTCTTGATGTCCTTGAAGTCTGTGGCCAGTACATCTTCAAATGTGTGCAAGAGGTCTGATAATTCTTTCCTGAGGGGGAAGTTCCTTCCAATAATGTAGGTGTGTTTGTCTTGACTTTCCTCCCTCTTGTGTTCTAGTTCAGTAATCCTGGTTACTGCAAGGGCTCCTCTTCTTGTAGAGCCAAATCCAGCTCTTTCTCACCTGGTTTGCCTGATGTTTGCAACTTCCTTGATTCTTGGGTTAAGGATAGGTAGGATGAGCATCTGTGCTAGCTGATCCTTCTTCCTTACTTCAAATAGAATTGTTGGGTTGTGATTCCTTGCAAGGAGGATGATTTCTCCTATATAGTCTGAGTCGATGACTCCTTCTTCTATAGATATTTTGCTTTTTGCCAAGCTGCTCCTTGTCTTGAGGATTCTGACATGGTTTGGTGGAATAGTTACTTCAATTCCTGTTTCAAAGATGGTGGTGGTTTGTGGTTCGAAGATTGTATAAGTGGTGGTAGATAGATTCATTTCAACTGCATTTTCCATTTTATACTGAGGCATGACTGTATTGGGGTAGATTCTTCATATTTTGACCATAATATCTTCCTCCTCATCTTCACTATCATCTGATAGCTCTGGTGGTCTGTCTTTAGGTTCCTCCTGGTTTCTTTTTGGCCTGTTGGTAATCTTCTTTATCTCAATGATACAAGAATAGCAGTGATCCAAGTGTTGAGCACAGTACATTCCTTCACCATGGGGGCACCTTCCTTGTAGAGCATATCCATCTGCGATTCTTGTATACCATTCTTTGTCTATCAGCTGCTTGCTTTTTCCTTTCCTTGTGGTGACTATGTAGGCCTCTTCCTCTTGTTCTTTCTCCATCTCGGGGCAGACTTCTTTGTGGACATTGATGGGAATTCTGATCTTCCTGCCTCAATAGACAATCTGCATCTTCTGGGCACTGAGATCAATTATTGCCTTGGCTTTATGAAGCCATTAATTGCCAATGAGGATATCATAGTTGGTTACATTGGTGACAATGACATCCACTGAGATGGTGGCTTCTCCGAACTTGATCAGGACTTCCCAGATCTTTCCCAAGGGTGTTGCTTGTGTTTCATCAGCTGTGACGAATACCAGTTTGGTGGCTTCTTCTATTTCCCAACCTAAGCAGTCTACTGTCTTCTTAGTGATGAGATATCCTCCAGCTCTAGTATCAATGATGGCTTCAAAGACTCAGTCTTCAATCTGGCAAGTGGCATAAGCTGATGTTTTCTGATTGTCTTCACTCTCTTCATCTGAGTCTTCTTGTGCATTATTGGCTTCGATTATTTTCCATCCTTAGTTTTTGCTGATATCTGATATTCCTGTCCTCATTTATTTTCTGAAAGTCGGAATTTCTGCCAGTTGACCAAAGGTTGCATTGACTTTTTTGTCTTTAAGGTCCTTGAAGATATCATACTTGAAAGTCTTGGTCTTGCACAACTTCTGCTCTTTCTTTCCTTCACTTGATGGTGTGGTGTTCTGAATGATATCTTCAACTGCCTGTTCTAACTCAGCATCTTGTTCCAGCTCTATATCCTGATCAGTCTCACTTGGCTGCATTTATTTTTCAATAGCTGCTTCTGACCTTTTTGTTTGTGCTTGGGTCTTCTTTGGAGGCCTACTCACAGGCTTCTTGTAGGGGGTAGCTCAGTTGTCCTTCTTGCCTGAGGTGGCAGGATAAGCTTCCCATTCCTCCTACTCTTTCTCTGATTCTCCGATTTCCTCAAAGGTGATAGTGTTTGCCTGTTCTCAATTCCTAGCTACATTGCTTGGCTGAGCCTTGCACTTGCTCTCTGCTATGCACTCTGAGGCATAATGGCCTTCTTCTTTACATTTATAGTACATTATTGATCGTCTTTCATTCGTGGCAGCAAAATTCTGCACTAGTTGTCTTTTGAACTCTTTGACTACATCACTGAGATGTGCGGTCATTTCTGCAAACTGTTTGGTCAGTTCCTCCATTGAATCAGCCTTCCTTGGTTCTTGAGGTAGTAATTGTTGTTGTTGAGTATTCCAATTGACTATGGCAGTTGGGACTATGTGGGTATTTCTTGGTTCGATTTTTACTCCTATTACTCTTTCCATTGTATGGTCTTATGGGTACCTGGCAGTCCAGTATCTTTGAGCATAGGTGACTTTCTGTACCAGGTCCAATGCCATTGGGGTAGATTGGATAGCTAAGGCAATTTCTTAGTGAATACCTTTCATGAAGGTATTTTCAGCCACCTGGTCTTGAACTGCATCGGGGTAGTCAGTGAGGACTATTTGAAGCCAGATCCTTATGTAGAATATGTTTGGGTCTTTGGTCATTTCTTGACAAATAGTGTTCAATTGATCCTTGAGAGCTTGTTTGATTTCATCAGTATAGTAAATATTTCGGAGCCAAGTCTTTATGGCTAGTAGTACTACTGGGTCATCACCTCCTGCATGGTTGACTGCAGTGAAGGCAGTTCTTGCTGGGCCTTGAAGGCTTACTGGAAGTAGGGCTACTTGTTGTGCTGTGGTTAAGGTCCTAACAGCAGCATATTGTTTGAAATTGTCAATAAAGGTGATAATTGATTCATCAGAGATGTATCTATGGAATATGGGTGGTTTCATATCCATTCTGTCTAGTTGTGTTGTGTGGGTTCTTGTGGTAGTTGTTCATTGTTCAGCTTGATAGTGAGGGATTCATCTTAAATTACCAGCCAATGGGCACCAAGTTGTAATGTAGCAGATGCTAAACTTAGCAAGTATGTCGGATTTCTTTATCTTGAATTCTTGTCTTCTTGACTCCCAGAGTCAGTAGTTCTGTAAGGCCAAATGTGTCAAAGAGGTAATCCCGAAGATCCTTTATCAGTATACTTGTTCTTTATACTAACACTTTCGATCTATAGTTTATTCACTCTAAGATACTGGATTATTTATACAATTTTTGCTAGTTATGAGGTGGCTAAGTTATGACTACATTTCCTGTGAGTCACTTTTTACAACTGTAAATCCTCTACATCTGCTAAGATCTCTACAATCATAAAGGATTTACATCTGTAGAATTTCTACAGTTGCTAAAGTTTCTACAGTTATAGAAATGACTGCTATATTATATTGGGAATCGGATTTGTATGCTGTGATCAAATGTCTATTCTTCTGATTCTTGTTACTATTTTGGTTCAACTGTCACACTAAAGTAGTGAGACTGCTGGACAATTTAATAATCTAGGACAATAGGAGATTTTTTT
>RQIL01003954.1:0-13013 GCA_003951145.1 Jimgerdemannia lactiflua
GGAGCTTGAAGCTGAACCAACATTCATAGTGAGATGAATATTGAGGTTGGGGAATGACAAGTCCGATTTTTTTTTAAAAAAATATATCTGGGGGAAGTGGTGGTGGGGGAGGGGTGTCTCGATACATTCATATGCGCTCACAAAACGGCGGATGCCTATCATCGATAGTTCAAGCCTACTTATATATATCCGCCAATAGATATTGGGAACTGCGAAGCGCATAGTGAAGCGATCTGCCTACCAATCGAACGTCTTGTCTGACGAATTGAGTAGGGCCGCTTAGGGAGTCGTATATGAATGCGGCCTGCAGTTTAGGTGTATGCGAGGGCGAATTGGAATTGTGTACATAGATGATGTGTATATACGTCAATTTTTGTCGAGCCACTATTTAATTATTAGAAATTTGTTCAATGTTAGCTTAACTATAGGAATGTAGTGGATGCTAAACTTGGCAATTACATCAGATTTCTTTATCTTGTATTCTTGTCTTCTTAACTCCCAAAGTCAGTAGTTTCTTGAGGCCAAATGTGTTTAAAAGGTAATCCTGAAGGTCCTTTATCAGTATACTTGTTCTTTTTCTAATACTTTCAATCTGAGGTTTATTCACTTGAAGATATTGGGTTATTTATACAGGTTTGCTAGTTATGAGGTGGCTAAGTTATGACTATATTTCCTGTGAGTCACTTTTTACAACTGTAAATCCTCTACATCTGCTAAGATTTCTGTAATCATAAAAGATTTATATCTGTAGAATTTCTACAGTTGCTAAAGTTTCTATAGTTGTAGAATGACAGCTATACTCTATTGGGAATCAGATTTGTATGCCACAATCAAATATCTATTCTCCTGATTCTAGTTACTATTTTGGATCAACCATCACAACTTCCTCCTGAATAGATGATTTGTTCCTGAAACACCTTATTCACTTGAATTCCCAAGCTTCAACTATCTGAATCTCCTTATATTGCGCAATCTGCACTATCACATTCTCTCAATGTTGTCTTCTAACCTGCCTGAAATCTCCTGGTAGTACTCCTCGAAACTGGGCTAGGGCTTGTTCATCATCCTTGAATAGTTGGTATATCCTGGCAGCAATCAGGATCTGAGTGTGAGAGAGCTGACACTCACAGATCCAATCTTCTCTATCCATAGCTGATTTTGAATTTAGCAGTTATCCCACTTGAAGTATTCCTGGAACTTGGTTCTGTTTTGATAAGCCTTGAAGTGTGAGATCCAAGACAAGTGTGTGTTTACTATACTCTAGGTGCAATCAAAGGATTCGTCCATTGTAGGTGGTTTGGTAGAGCACCACTGTCTTTCTGTAGCTGTTTGAGCAGCACTAGTGATCTTGAGGGCTGTAGCTGTACTCTGTTGATTTGCCATAGTACTTCTTGAGCCGGTTCCAGTGGATGGTTGTAGGGATAATTGTACCTGTGAGCTTTCATAGCCGAAAGATAGTCCCTTTTATATCTTGTACCAGGTAAGGTCCTTCCCATTTGGGCTCCAGTTTTCTTGATCAGGAAGCTTCTACCATATTCTGGTACACCAGGACTTTATCTCCTATTTCGATTATCTTCAAAGACTTGTGAGCTTTTTCAATATTGTTCCATTATAGTGCCCGTGCCTTGATGATATAATCTTCTGCCTTTTTCCTAATTTGATGCAATCTCCATATCTCCATGTCTACATGCCTCCAGATTGCATCACTGTTTGCTGACAAGCTTCCACTAGAACTTTCTTCTCTGAATAGCATTTCTCGCAGTGCGAAATGGGTGCTTTGTGATTGTATATCCTGCAGAGTTGATAATGCTATTGGAAGATAATGGTCCCAGTTTCTGTATTCATCACAGATCTTGGCAATGACATTCTTGAGGGTCTTATTGGTTTGTTCTGCCTGTCCATTTTCTTGCAGGTGATAGGCTGTGGTTTTGATGTACTGGATCTTGTATTTCTTGTAAAGATCTCATGGAACTGATTGACAAATTCTGTTCCTCTATCAGTGGTAACTTGCTTTGGAGTCTTGAATTGGCAGATGATTTCTCTGTGAAGGAAATCAGTAATTGACTGTGCATTGGCTTCCTTGAGGGGTCCAGCTTCTATCCATTTCATAAAAAGGTCTACAATTACAATGACATATTGGTTGCCTGTCAATATCAGGGGTAGGGGACCGATTACATCCATTGCAATGTGGGCAAATAGTATTGGCTCAATGTCTGTTGATCCAGGGGCTTAATTCCATTGGTCTTGTTTCTGCTTCTGGCATTTGTCACAGGTCTTGACAAATTGCCTGATATCTTCTTCCATTCCTGGCCACCACATGGTTCTTTTTACTTTGTTATATGTGTTGGTTCCTCCTATGTAGCCTTGCTCATATACTTCCTTCATCACCTGATTCTTCCAATACTTGGGGATGACTAATTGTTTTCCTTTCGTCTGATTAATAATTGTTTTTGTCTATTCTTCCAGATGCGGGAGCATCTTTTACTGCCCCAAGTAGCTGATAATTCTGTAGTATAGCTTTCTATTCATGATGATTGTATAGGGGTTGGGTCCTTCAGGGTATCTGTGAGAGGGCATCAGCATTGGCATTTGTTCTTCCAGGGCAGTGAGTGATTGTGGCATCGTAGGCTTGCAGCTTCATGATCCATTGGGCATAGATTCCTTTTGGCTTACTTGTGGTAAGCAACTAAGTGAGTGCTGAATGGTCTGTCTGGATAGTGAAGTATCTTCCAGCCAAGTAGTAGTGGAACTTTTCTACAGCCCAAATAACTGCAAGACATTCTAGCTTGTATGATTCATAGGATTGCTCAGCTCCACAAGTTCCTCTGCTTAGGTAGGTCACTACATATTCAGCGCCTTTCTTCTTCTGGGCAAGGACAGCTCCAAGTCCCATTGTGCTGGCATCTGTCTGTAAGATGAATTCTTGAGTTCAGTCAGGCCTTCTCAAGATTGGGGCCTGGGTCAACCTGGTCTTGAGTTCATTGAAGGCTAGTTGCTGCTGTTGTGTCCACTGGAATCTGAGCTCTTTTCTAAACAGATCATAAATGGGACTGGTAATGTTGGAGAATCTTCAGATGAATCTTCTATAGTAGGATGCAAGACCCATAAAGGCCCAAGCTTCGGTGATACTGGTGGGTACTGAGTATGCTGCTACTGCCTTGATCTTTACAGAGTCAGTGTGTGTTCCTTCATGATTGATGATATGTCTGAGATATGCAATTTCTTCTTCTCCAAATTTGCATTTCTTGGGCTTGATATAGAGGCCATGTTTGCAGAGCTTTCTGAGGATTTCCTTGATATGCTCCAAGTGTTCCTTGGCTGTCTGACTGAAGATGATCACATCATCCACATATACCATCATCCATTTTTCCATAATATCCCTGAAGATGCTATTCATCATTCACTGAAAACTTGCTGGTGCATTGCACATTCCAAAGAGCATGCAGAGGTAGACATAATTTCCATCAGGAGTGATAAAGGCTGATCTTTTGCTGGCTTCAGGTGTAAAGCCGATTTGATAAAATCCTGAGAATAGATCCAGAGTGGTATAAAATTGTGCTTCATTTCCCAGTATAATGAGAATGTTGCTGATGTTGGGCAATGGTTATCTGTCTTTTTCTGTGACTTCATTGAGTCTTCGGTATTCTGTGCAGAGCCTTGGTGTGAATTCTCCTGGTCAGCTTCCTTTCTTTGGTATTAGAACAATAGGTGATGACTAGGGGCTGCTAGCTTCTTTAATGATACCAGATTTCTCCATCTCCTATTTCCATCTTGAGCCATTCCCTATAAGCTGGTGGGATGGGGTGGGCCTTCTGATAGATTGGCTTTGCATCTCCTGTATTGATATCATGATGAAATAAGGGCTTCTTAGTCTTGATGTCCTTGAATTCTGTGGCCAGGACATCTTCAAATGTGTGCAAGAGATCTGATAATTCTTTCCTAAGGAGGAAGTTCCTTCCAATTATATAGGTGTGTTTGTCTTAGCTTTCCTCCCTCTTGTGTTCTAGTTCAGTAATCCTGATTACTGCAAGAGCTCGTCTTCCTGTAGAGCCAAATCCGGCTCTTCCTCACTTGGTTTGCCTGATGTTTGTGACTTCCTTGATCCTTGGATTAAGGACAGGTAGGATGAGCATCTGTGCTAGCCAATCCTTCTTCCTTACTTCGAATGGAATTGTTGGGTTGTGATTCCTTACAAGGAGGAGGATTTCTCCTGTATAGTCTGAGTCTATGACTCCTCCTTCTATAGATATTTCACTTTTTGCCAAGCTGCTCCTTGTCTTGAGGATTCCAACATCGTTTGGTGGGATAGTTACTTCTATTCCTGTTCTGAGGATGGTGGTGGTTTGTGGTTCAAGGATTGTATGGGTAGTGGTAGATAGATCCATTTCAGCTGCATTTTCTGATTTGTACTGAGGCATGACTGCATTGGGGTGGATTCTTTGTATTTTGACCATAATATCTTCTTCCTCATCTTCACTATCATCTGATAGCTCTGGTGGTCCATCTTCAGGTTCCTTTTTGGCGTGTTGGTAATCTTCTTTATCTCAATGATGCAGGAATAGCAGCGATCCAAGTGTTGGGCACAGTACATCCCTTCACCATGGGGGCACCTTCTTTGTGGAGCATATCCATCTGCGATTCTTATATACTATTCTTTGTTTGTCAGCTGCTTACTTTTTCCTTTCCTTGTGGTGACCATATAGGTCTCTTTCTCTTGTTCTTCCTCCATCTCGGGGTGGACTCCTTTGTGGACATTGATGGGAATTCTGATCTTCCTGCCTTGATAGACAATCTGCATCTTCTGAGCACTGAGATCAATCATTGTCTTGGCTTTGTGAAGCCATTGATTGCCAATGAGAATGTCATAGTTGGTTGCATTGGTGATGATAACATCCACCAGGATGGTGGTTTCTCCAAACTTGATTGGAACATCTTGGATTTTCCCCAAAGGTGTTGCTTGTGTTCTGTCAGCTATGACAAATACCAGTTTGGTGGCTTCCTCTATTTCCCAATCCAGGTGGTCTATTGCCTTCTTGGTGATGAGACATCCTCCAGCTCCTGTATCAATTATGGCTTCAAAGACTTGGTCTTCAATCTGACAAGTGGCATAGGCTGATGTTTTCTGATTATCTTCACTCTCTTCATCTGAGTCTTCTTGAGCATTGTTGGCTTTGATGATTCTCCAGCCTTGGTCCTTGCCAATATCCAAAATTCCTGTCCTCATTTGTTGTCTAAAAGTTGGAATTTCTGTGAGTTAACCAAAGGTTGCATTGACTTTTGGTCTTTGAGATCCTTAAAGATATTGTACTTGAAAGTCTTGGTCTTGCACAACTTCTGCTCCTTCTTTCCCTCACTTGATGGTGTGGTGTTTTGGATGATATCTTCTACTGCCTGTTCTAGCTTGGCATTCTGTTCCAGCTCCATGTCCTGGTCAGCCTCACTTGGCTGCACTTCTTTTTCAATGGCCGCTTCTGACCTTTTTGTTTATGCTTGAGTCTTCTTTGGAGGCCTACCCACAGGCTTCTTGTAGGGGGTAGCTTGGTTGTCCTTCTTGCTTGAGGTAGCAGGATAAGCTTCCCATTCCTTCTGCTCTTCCTCTGATTTTCTGATTTCCTCAAAGGTGATAGTGTTTGCCTATTCTCGATTCCTAGCTGCATTGCTTGGCTGAGCCTTATGCTTGCTCTCTGCCATGCACTCTGAGGCATAATGGCCTTCTTCTTTACATTTTTAGTATGTTATTGATCATCTTTCATTCATGACAGCAAACTTCTGCACTGATTGTCTTTTGAACTCTTTGACTATATCATTGAGATGTGCAGTCATTTCGGCAAACTGTTTGGCCAGTTCCTCCATTGGATCAGCCTTCCTTGGTTCTTGAGGTAGTGGTTGTTTTTGTTGAGTATTCCGATTGACTATGGCAGTTGGGACTATGTGGGTATTCCTTGGTTCAATTTTTACTCCTGTTACTCTTTCCATTGTATGGCCTTGTGGGTGCCTGGCAGTCCAGTATCTTTGAGCATAGGTGACTTTCTGTACTAGGTCCAGTACCATTGGGGTGGATCGGATGGCTAAGGCAATTTCTTGGTGAATATCTTTCATGAAAGTATTTTCAGCCATCTGGTCTTGAACTGCATCAGGTTATTTGGCAAGGACTATTTGATGCCAGATCCTTGCATATAATGTGTTTGGGTCTTCGGTCATTCCTTGACAAATGGTGTTCAATTGATCCTTGAGAGCTTGTTTGATTTCATCAGTGTAGTAGGTGTTTCGGAGCCAAGTCTTCATAGCTAGTAGTACTGCTGGGTCATCACCTCCCACATGGTTGACTGCAGTGAAGGTAGTTCTTGCTGGGCCTTGAAGGCTTACTCGAAGTAGGGCTACTTGTTGTACTGTGGTTAAGGTCCTAACAGCAGTATACTGCTCGAAATCATCAATAAAGGTGATGATTGATTCATCAGAGGTATATTCATAGAATACAGGTGGTCACATATCCATTCTGTCTGATTGTGTTGTGTGGGTTCTTGTGGCAGTTGTTCATTATTCAGCTTGAAAGTGAGGGATTTGTCTTGAATCACCAGCCAATGGGCACCAAGTTGTAACATAGTAGACACTAAACTTAGCAAGTATGTCGGATTTCTTTATCTTGAATTCTTGTCTTCTTGACTTCTAGAGTCAGTAGTTCCATAAGGCCAAATGTATCAAAGAGCTAATCCAAGGGTCTTTATACTAATACTTTCGATCTGAGGTTTATTCACTCAAAGATACTGGGTTATTTATACAAGTTTTGCTAGTTATGAGGTGGCTAAGTTATGACAACATTTTCTGTGAGTCACTTTTTACAACTGTAAATCCTCTACATCTGCTAAGATCTCTACAATCATAAAGGATTTACATCTGTAGAATTTCTACAGTTACTAAAGTTTCTATAGTTTTAGAATAACAGCTATACTATATTGAGAATCAGATTTGTATGCCGTGATCAAATGTCTATTCTCTTGATTCTAGTTACTATTTTGGGTCAACCATCACATTATATATACAAAATGACAAACTTTTAAAATATGAGTATATTATAATGAGTCTACTTAATAAGGAAGCCCAGTAAGGCTCTGGCAATAATAATAATTATGTAAAGTTATTAACAGTACTCAACAAGATCAATAAGTCCAGTAGAGGCAAATCTGACATAGATATTAACTGAAGTTTAAAGATAACTGTAACTATTGTGGGATCTCTTTACATTATAAACAGGAATATCATAAAAAGATATTATTAGACAGCATGGAAGATATAATAATAGGGAGCTATAACAGTAACCAAGTGAACTATACTGATAAAAAACATACATACTATACTGATTACAGCACATTCACTCCCCAAGCAACATGCTTTTGTTCTACTGCAGTGAGGACATCTGAATTGACATCTGAATTAAAGTTCGATCATGCATGCCATGATCAAAAATTATAGTTTGTATGTGTCTGGGGAGAGCAATACAAAACCCTTGAACTCTAGCATTATGGAAAATTGCTATGGTCTGTAAATGCACCACCAGCATCTTCATTATCAACTTCCTATCTATATCCAGAAGTATGATTGGTCGCCAGTTCTTCCAGATCTCTCTCAGCCCCTTATCCTTATAAAGAAGTGTCACTAGTCCTAACTCCTGTCCCCCTAGCCAATTTCCTGAGTCAATTACAGCTACACACATCTCCTTCATCTCCCCCAGCATCCCTTCAATTCTAACCATTTTCTTCCAGAAATCCCATGGCAATCCATCCTCCCCTGGTGCTGTCTCATTTTTTTTAGCTGCCAGTACTCTCGAAATTTCATCCTTCTGAATGGGGTGGGTCAGCTCCCCTAGCCCCTTGGCCTCTGGTGGGGTCCACTTCTCCAAAAAAAACTTCTATAGTCCTGCCATCCTCCCCTCACTCCTCCTCACTCCACAGGTTTCCCCATTGCCCCTTGAGTGATTACAGGATACTTTGCACCCCTGTCACCATTTCACCATCTTCTCCTATAATTCCTTCCCACCTCTGCTGCACCTTGTGTGCTCTTAAAAGCCTGGTAAGATACTTTGTAGGCCTTTCTCCTTCCTCCAGCCCCTGCCATCTCTATTGTGCTACCATCCCCTGAACCTGTAACTCCTCCTCCTCCCTTATGGAAACCTTTAGCTCTTCAATTTCCATCTTCCTCCACCCTTCACCTTCCTCCTCAGCCCCCTTCAGGTCTCTAGAAGATGCCAGCAGGAGACCCTCCAGTCAGCATGAGATTTCCACCATTCACTTTTTCCTATTTCTCCCCTTCTCTCTCCCCAACTCCCCCCAATACACCTGTGCAGCAGTCTTCAGCTTCAGCCACCAATCCCCTATAACCAATCCTTCCTTTCTCCAATATGTAATACTATCTGCCACCTCTACCCTCCATTTCTCACACTGCCTTGTCTTTCACTAAGGCACAGTTAAGTCACCAATATCCAGGCCCATCCCCACTCCCCCCAAATATTCTGTGCCCTACTATCCCCCAGTGATCAGACCAGGGACACCACATTACCTCCAATGTCCTCCAGACATCCATCCCCCAACAGTCTGCTGTGAGGATCCAGTTGATCTGCATTCCCAGTCTATGCACCCAGTGAGTATAGACTGCCCAATTTCCCTACTTATGGTGCTCTGCATCTCCTAATACACTCAGTCTCTCCATCTCCTCCCATCTATCCAGTCCCCTGCTTCTACCTATCCCAGCTAGTCTTCCATCAGATCAGTCCACAGTGGCATCTCTGATCATATTAAAGTCTCCTCCAAGTATGTCAACTCCAGCTTCTACCAAAGTTCCACTTTCCAACAGCCCCTCTATCCAAGTTACTCTCTCCCCTCTTTCTGCCAGACAATAGCAAGAGAGCACCACTACTGGCCCCCACCCTGGCCTTGCCCATACCCCCCATAGCAGCTGATCTCCCCAACCCCCAGTGTCTCTCAGTTCCCCTTTGTCTTTTCTTATCAAAATTCCAACTTTTCCTTACCATTCTGCTACCCCTCCCCATTCTCTCAACCAGTTTAACTTGTCTACCTCATCTTCACATCTCACATCCTGAAGTAGAAAAACATCTACCTCCAAATCTTTTAGCCATGCAAAAATGTTTTGACATCTCCCTAATCCCCTTAGCTCATTGATATTGAGTGAAAAAATATTGATTGTACTCTTCATATTGAGAAATGTATGAGTTGCATGCCTATCCTAGATCTCCATATCCTGGTCCATCCTGGACAAATCCAGTTTCCTCTCAGCTTCCAGCTCCACCTCCTCCCTCTCTTTAGCCTCCAGCTCTACCAGAATTTCTTACACATCCTTGGTGTCCTTTTCTTCCATTATTGAGTGATAGTCCTCCCATGCTATTATCTACATCTCTGCTCTATTCCAGACATTCCACCCCCCAACCACCATTCTATGCACTGCTCCTTTTAGCTCCCCTTCTCTAGCAGCATCCACCTCATATCCCTCATCTTCTAGTAGTGTTGCCAAGTGCATCATTGCCAGCTTCTCTACCATGCCAACCCTATACAGAATATCACTCCAGTCCTTCTCACTTAGTAGTTGAAAGTCAATATCCCCCAGCTCCTCATCCACCAATTCCATCATCAACCTTTGCAGCCAGGGCCCCTCTCCCACATGCTCACTCCCTGGAGTCATTGCCCTTTTCCCCACCATCTGTGCTCCATCTAATCTTGTGCTGGCTATTTGATCCCACTCCTCATCAGATGCATCCACCAGGCTCTCTCTAGACACCCCAACTACCTGGCCCCCCAAGACTAATTCTGGAATACCAAATCTGACATTCTTTGCACCCTTCATCACAACATCCTACATCGCCACCCCTCTATCTACAATAGCATCCTCAGGCCTCTCATTCTCCTTATTCCCATCAGTCTCTCTCTCCAGCCTCCAGTCATCTAAGAAATTCTCCTCTGCATTGCCTGCCTTACCCTGCTGGGAGGCATGCACTGAGGACATGGACCCTTCAGACCCCTTCTGCCCTCCACCCCCCTCTGCAGTCACCCCTGACCCTTCTCTTTTAGTACCTACCCCAAGCCTTGTGAGGAGCTCCTGCTGCTACTTCTTCCCCTGAGCCCTTTCCCATATCACCTTATCTACTCACATTTTTTCCCCATTGATGTCCACCACCATCGTCACTATTTCGAAGTCTTGCCATGCCTTCTCCCTCTGCTCCACTGCTCTCTCTAGCTCCCAAAGCACCATCAATAAGTCCTCCTCCTCCTCCTCCAAGCCCCTGACTCTAGAAACCTTGCACTCAAAGGGCTCCCACTTTAACACTCTAGGCCAATCACCTCCCTTCTCTGTCGCCTCCTTCCCAGCCACTCTCAGCTATACCTCTACATCTCCAGTGTGGAATGCCATCCCTTCCCACATCTGAAATCCAATATCTACCACCTCACCATACTCTCACATTGCCCTTCCAACTCTTTCCTCTATCAACACTGTTGGGACCCCCTTGACTACCAGATGCACCACTCTTGGGTCCCAGCACAGACACCTTGCCATTGGGACAACAACCTCTTCAACTCACACTCCTTTAGTCTCCACCGCCAATACATATTCTTCCTTGACAAATCCAACTTCCACTCCTTTCAGCCCTTTCAAAAACTTCCCCAAGGCCACCTTACTCAATTGCCTGCCCAGAAGTGCCAGTACTGCCCAGGCTATCACTGCTAGTCCCCAAAAGCTAAGCATGACTGCAAATTCTGAAATGGACTTCTTGAGTAATAGTGCCACTACCAGTCCCATCACACCATCAGCCAGGTCCCCCTTGCATTTCATTAGTGATCCCCCAACTATCTTCTTGGGTTGATCAGTAGTCACATCTCCTTTTTTTTCCAGATCCCCAGTCCTGCCACTATAGCAGTCACACTATCTCTGCAAGCCCTACCTTCACTAGTCTTCTGCTCTCTGTTATCTGGCCTAGCACTCCCACTGCCACCAAGCTTCCCCTTCACCCCTCCAACTTGCTGCCATTTATCCTTGTTGCCTCCTTCAGCCCCACTCTTCACAGCTACTGCGAAGTTCACTAGTCCCTCACTCCTTTCCTCTCATCCAGCTCCTTGACTACTCTCCACACCACTCTCAAAAGTCACCTTCCCAAAAGACCCCATCCCCAGTCCATATCCTTCCTTCCCATGCTGCTATTGGAATGCTAAACCAGGTCTTGATCCAGTATACCAACCAGGAGGTTGAATTATAGCTATTTTGTTTATCACTTTTTCCAATAAACTGTTCAAAAGTATGTTTGAAAGTGTGTATAATGTGATGGTAGTGGAAGAAGGTTGGTCTTCTGCCTCTCCAGGAAGATCTTATTACCAAACTGTTAACTATCAACTGGCTGATCAAGAGAGCTCTCTATGTCTATCAAATCTTCCACCATTTTCTCTAGATTATAACATATTTGCAAAGAGTAATTACTAGAAACAGTGTCTACTTTACCACTGAGAAAGCCAATTGGGTAGAAGCTGAAGTAGCTGACTATATTGGCAGCAACTATATTATTGTAGAAAGTCAACAAACTGAACTCACTCTGCCATGGTTTCACACTATACCCCTCTGAAACAATTACTTAGATCACCTCATAAGCCTTATGAAAATCTTTGAAGAACCGCTCATTACTATTGAAGTACCTGCCAGAGCTACCCCAACTACATATTATCCTATTAGCCATATCTCATACTATATTATTTGAGAGCTGAATCAAGAAGCTCAAGAAATCCCCATTCAAGAGAAAAAAAAGTCCTGTGACCCTCCCCCTGAAACAGCTGTCATTGATACTGAAACCAATAAACTTCGGATGAAGAACAGTAAAGGATTTATCAGTCTTCCATTCGCATTAAGCAGTATAAGGATTGGAGAACATTGTCAAAGATAATTGGCCACTGAATGCCCCTTTCTCTGCTACCATACCAGTTATAAGATTTGGCAGGCAACCAGCCAAGTCCCCTTTTCCTAACTCACAACCCCCTCTACCTCAGTGCAGTTTGCTGTACTTGTTGCAGGGCAGTAGAAGGAAGGCAACACTGATGAGTTGCTCCTCTTTTGGGGTCAGATCGGTGTTTTCTCCACTTTTTCGCAGTTCTGGTGCCTCCGGCTGCATCTGGGGTATACCTGTCTTGGCACAGTACTTTTCTCCCTTTGTCATCATTAACAAGATATCATCTCGGTATGTTACAGGCTACATAGGAAGTTGGCCAACCATGGATATCAAGTGCCAGTATAGATTACCTGCAGGTTGTGGTGCCTGTAGTTGGACCCTCTGAGTCTTGGTGAGATTCCTGGCGAGCACGGTTCTGGTGTATGTGACTGCTTTCCAGGTATAGTTGGGTGGGAGGGGAGATGGCCATTACAGATAAGTGGAAGAGTGATAACAATGGACCAGTCAGGTGCCAGGCTGGTGATGGCTGTCAGGGTGTGGTGGGTGCTGATTTGGTGGGGCCTTCTGATTGGTTAACAGGGGGTGGGGCTGTACCCAACTGAAACCAGGAGCTGATATGGCAATGTAATTGAGGCCCACAGGCTTAGGGAGTGGGGCCTTCCTTTTCTGGCTGTGCCCAACTGGAACTGAGAGCTGACATGGCAATGCGATTGAGACCCGCAGGCTTGGGGAGGGTGATAGGGGTCTCCTCCTATCCCCCGTATAAGTCCTTAGATGGGGGGTTCTGTGTGTTAGTCCTTATCAACTGTTAGCTAGTTGGGGGGTTTTTATTTTGTCTCGGACTTTCAGTTGGGGTTTGGGGGGCTAGTTCTTATTCAGTTCCAGCACTATTAGATTTTGACATATAGGTGTGCTCTCACATGTAAATGATGATCCAGCCCTGGTGAGTTGATGAATCAGGTCTATATATTATTGGGGCAGGGTTATGAAACACTGCCCTTGCATAGCTGTAGTGGTGGGACTGCTGGACAATTTGATAGTCTAGGTTAATGGAGGGTTAGCACTCAGGGAGGGGGTG
>RQIL01003965.1:0-13012 GCA_003951145.1 Jimgerdemannia lactiflua
AAAAAAAAAAAAAAAAAAAAGACAATGGTCTTGAGACTTGGCAAAAGAGTAGAGTAGTGGGAGGTCTGGTTGGAATAGTGGGTGAGAGGCATTGTGTATAGAGTACTTGTTCTTTGATGCTAGCTCTTGAGGCTGATGCTGGGTCTTTTAAATAATATATTCTTCATTTTGACTCAGATTATCATTGCTCCTTTTGGTGTAATCACTTGATGGATTAGGTTGTCTATTTGATTATTATGCTATTATGTCATCTAATCTTAGCAGTCACCAGTACTCCATATTCTAACATTATTGATTATATACATTACATCTGCTCCTTGCAAAATTAGAGCCATCCTCAGCAGTGAGGTTACACAGAGGTTATGGGGTCTTGAATTTCTCTAGAAAGAGTTTGTTGGTATATTGGCAGAGACTAGTCATCCTTGTATAGGGCAGAGGGCCTATTACTGAACTAACTATTCAGGAGAGGTTCAAACCTAGCTAATAGTTTCATTTTGGTGTTCTTTGGTTTACTAGATGTCCTGCTAATTGTGGGGTCCCAAGGTAAACTTCCAATACTTAAGGCACTGGTTGTTACTATATATTGTCAACAATTCAAGGAAGTCAATACAGGGATTGGGCAATGTATTTTATCTCTACTGGATAGTAGGGTCTAATGCAGTTGCAGTGTATCTTGATCTTGAGTAAAACTCTATCTATAGTCTTGAGTTGGTAGGTGTAGGTCATAAAGGCTTGGTGAATGAGATAAGGTCCTTTCCATTTTGATTTGAGCTTGGTACTCCAGTTTCCTTCTATGATGGTATAGTATACTAAGACTTGCTGTCCAATAAGCAGGGGGTTCAAATTAGTCTTGTAGTTATAGTACTTCTTTTATTGTTCCTGGGCTTGAGCAATGAATCCTCATACATGCTGGCATACTTCATGTAACTGGGTAATTTCTTCTGTAACTTGTTTCATCAAATTTAGTTGGATTGGTTTCTTGGGGTCTTGGGTTTCTTGGCCATATACCAGATAGAAAGGGGTCTATTGAGTGGCAGTGGCCTTGGAGGTATGGATGCTGAATAAGATTGCTGACAGGTAGATATCTCAGTTTAGTTGATCTCTGGTCCTGCTGAGACCTTACTTGATGGTCTGGTTCATTTGTTCTATAAGTCCATTTATCTGGAAATAGTAAGCTATCATTAGTCATAGCTTGATCTTGAAGTTGCTTGCAAAGATCTTCATGGCTTTATTGATAAACTTGTAGCCTTGATCTGTGATGATTTCCTTGGAGACACTATGGCAGCTGAAGATTTCATTATACAGAATTCTGATCATTTCATCAAGTGGTCTTCAATGGTGAGGATGTAGTATCTTTCTTAGCTAATTATTAGTAGAGATCTGATGATGTCTATTCCTAATCTTTGGAAGGCTCTGGCTGGTACTGCAATTAGTATAATGGTGCTCTATTGGTAGGTTTCTATTAGTATTTTTAACAGGTATCACATTGTTGAATGTGTGTTGAAATTTGTTTCCTTATCTTGGGCCACTAGTATTACTTCTTGATTCTTGTAATAGTGACTTCAATTCCTTGATGTACATTCTGGTCATGATTTATTGTCAGGATTTTTGGTACTTTGTCTTCTCTTGGAACTTGGGTATATCAATCTCCTTCTACTCTTCAAAGTTCACCATCACCTTCTTGAAATTTCTTGAGATTCCTTTGAATGAATAGCTTATAAGCAGGCTGAATTTCTTTCTTGAAGCTCCTATGGTGCAGGCTCCAGGTGAGGGCAAGGTATAGATCTTGGTTCATTTGGGTGAGTGGGAAGCAGTCTTCTCTCATAGGGACTCCTTCTCTTCTAGTTGAGTTCAGGGGGGTATTGACATTGGAGTTCTTGACATCTTTCTTATAGATAATAGTAGACTGATACTCTTATAAGGATATGATCCATCTTGCAAATATATCTGAGGGTTCTGGCTTCTTGAACAACTATTGTAGAGCTTGATGGTCTATAATGAAAGTGAATCTCTTTCCCAAGAGATAGTAGTGGAAGTGGTCTACTACTCATACTACTGCTAGGTATTCCAACTTGGTAGCTCCATAGTTTGCCTGTGATTCATTTGTAGCCTTACTAGCATATTCAATAATATGCTCTCTCTTATGGTCATCTTGCTGTGATAGAATTAATCCAAGTCCTAGGGCTGAGGCATTTGTTGCCAGGATGAAGAGCTTGTTGAAATCTAATTACACCAAGACAGAAGCTTCAGTGAGGATCTTCTTGAGTAGGTCAAAAGACTTTTGCTAGTAGAATGGTTGGTTCTTCTTAGAGATATCTCTGAGAGGTGCTGCCTTATCTGAGAATCTTAGAATAAATCACTGATAGTAGGATGCTAATATAAGGAAAGATAGGGTCTCCTTTACTGAGATGAGAGTTAGATAGTTCTTAACTTTCTCCACCTTATGAGGATCAGCATGTATGCCTTGAGCTGAGATAATATGTCCCAGGTATTTGACTTGGTGTTTTCCAAAGAAGCACTTCCTGGCATTGAGTCTGAGTTCTGAGCTTTGGATGATATTGAATACTTCATGGAGGTCTTGCAAATATTGCTTGAATGTCTCTGAATAGATGATTATATCATCTATATAGACTAGCATATTTCTCTTGATAAGATCTTGGTAGACATAATTCATCATTCATTGGAATAAGGCTGGTGTATTTCAGAGTCCAAATAGTATTCAAAGGTATTTGTACTGTCCTCATCTGATGATAAAGGCTGTCTTGCAGATATCTTCCTTAGCAATGGGAATTACTTAGAATCCTTAGAACTGGTTGGTAGTAGTCATGTATTTGGCTTTTCTGAGGGCATTGAGGAGGTCATAAATTCTTGGCAGTGGGTAAGCATCTTCTGTGATGACCTTGTTGAGTTTTCTGAAGTCTACGACTAGTCTCCATCTTCCTTTCTTTGGTATAATGATTGCTGGTGAAGTCCAGGGGCTTGATGAGGGTCTGATAACTCTGTTCTGTAGCATTTCATCTATATATTATTATTCAAATTTGATCAAGTGGTGTGGTATTTGGTAGGGGCATTATCGGATTGGTTTTGTATCTCTGGTATATATAGGGTGCTCTCCATATTGGTATGGTGGGAAGTTATTGTATGTAGTGGTAAATATATCCTTATACTCTTCTATCAACTCCTGTATCTGTTGTTGTTGGTCCTTGATTAGAGTTGCCTTGATGTCGATAGTTTTGATTACTGAGTTCACTAAGTCTTCCTCTCTAGTACCATCAGTCTCACTGGAGAGGGCTTGTTGTTTCTCAAAAACTCATAGACTTCTTCTTCATAGATATTTATCAGTGGTTTGAAATATCCCAGTATTGTTTCTTTGGAGATAGTGATCACCTCGAAGCCCATATTTCTGATAGAGATATGAATTGGCAACATCTGGTTATGAATTCATTCCTCATCCAAGAGCAGGTAATACTTCTCTCAAAGCTCCATTGATGGCTTGAATATCAGATTGTCAGCTTTTACTGAGAGGTGCACATCAAGGCCTCTTTGCTGATAAGGCTGCAAGATGATATCTTCTCTTGCTCAGATGGAGTGGCAGATGTGGGGTCTCATTTGTCTGAACTGGGTAACTCTTGCTACATAGACCTCAATGAGTGGTGCCTGGTAGTCCCTGTTGGTGCTTCTAAATTCTCCTTATCCTCTCTTGGTGCTGTCCAGCTGCTTTACCTCTTGAATGGTAGGCTGTGAGGTCTTGATAAAAAGGATCTAACAGATGGCCTTCAGGGGATTGAAGCATTGGTGATTCCTTCTATGGTTGCAAATAATGATCTTCAGGGGACCTCAGTAGTCCTGTAAATGACTCCTCCTTTGATAGTGATTTCTTCAGCTGCTAAGGATAATCTTGATACTAGTTGACCATAGAGTTCTAGCAGTATAGCGAGTGCAATTTGAAGATCAAAGGTCTTGGTACTTCTGGGTCAGATTGTTGCTTGATATGGAAGACAGAGGTTATATCCAACTGATTCTTCTGTTTATGCAAGAGGGGGCTGTGCCCAGGGTGAGAGCAACTTGACTTGGATGACTGACTGAGTCTTGAGGAATGGCACTCCAGTAGCTACAACTACAGGTGAGAATTCCATTTATTCTAGTTTGAAGAATGGCCAATGTGCTCCTGTCTTTGGATTTCTCATATAGTTGAATCCAGTCCTTCCAAGGGGATCCAGGGCTTCCATAAGAATGAAGGCAAGATTGACTCCTTATTCATCTTAATATAGATGGCAGTACCAGCAGATGATGGCAAGAACTTCCAGAGGTAGGCTCTAAATAGTAGTCTTGTTCTTAGTCTTACAGTCTCCTTTATAGTCGATCTCCTTGCACTTCTGACAGGCCCAGCAAATTCTAGGTTCTTGCAGGGTGGGGTCCTTTCTCTTGACTTGGCTTCTGTGGAAATCCTTGCTAAGGTGAATGCTTCAATGTTCACACCAGTAGCAGGTAAAGGTCTTCTCACAATTGCAGTATCTCTTCTTAACAAAGCCTTCATTTCACTCCTTGACTTTCTTGCTAGTAGGGTATCTCTTCTAATACTTGTCATAGGTCAGCAGAGTGATCTAAAGGGCTCTGATGATGGTATAGGAACTATTGCTGTCTCTTTCGATAGTGAGAGTCTCCATGGGTTGGCAGGAGAGGACCTTTTGCTATTCTTGATAAGTCTTCTTAAAGGTCTTTGGGGTTAGAGGCTGAGCTTGGCTATAGACTAGTACTTGTTTCAATTCATCTTTATTGATAATTGTTAGCATTGGAATCTTTCTGAGATTCAGGACTTGGCAGGTGTTGCAATTATCTCTTGGTGAATAGAAGCAGTAGAAGTGCTTGCATGTGCCTAGGTGGAAGGCTTGTGAAATTTAGTTTTCTATCAGTGGGGGCAGTGGTTGCATGGATGGTCCTGTGAACTTGAGTGCTGCTCTCTTATTGTTAGCTCTGTCAATACTTGCTGCTAGACCTTCAATATCAATAACTCCAACAAAGGGTTCTTCTGGCTTACTATCTTGATCTCTAGAGGCATCAAAGTCACTTCCTAATTCTTGCAGGAAATTTGCTTTACTCTTATCTTCATCCTTAGTAGTGGTGAGTGTGTTGCCATGTCTTTGCCATTCTGTCTCAAGGGACTGACTTGCTTTCCTTAATGATCCTCTTGACTTGATGGGTACTTTGTGCTTCTGTCCATAAATGGTGAAGACTAGGAGTTGTCTTATGATATCCACATTGGCTCCAACTTGGTGCATCCAATCTGTTCCCAAGATCAGATCATAGGAGGTTGCAGGGGTTACAATAGCTTAAGATATATTGAGACAGGCTTTCCTTACTTAAATGGAAATATCTCATACAAGTCCAAGGGGAGTAGATACTGATCCATCTGCCATGATGACTCTTGCTTTTATTCCTTCATCAATTTCCCATCTGATTCTCTCCAACATTCTCTGGATAATGATACAGACTGCTGCTCTAGTATTAATAAGAATTTGGACATTTTCTCCATGTACTTTTCCACTTGCAAGTCTTGTGGATTGATATTCTTATTGTTGATTTTCATACACCATGTGGATAGTACTGGGCTCTTGTGTATGTGGTCCTTAGACAGGAAGTCTCCTGGTATCTTTCTTGGCTTCCTTCAGGAATTTTCGCCTAACTTCTGGGGCATTCTTGAGGACTTGCTCAATGGTGAGGCCTGCATTCTGTTGATAGATCTGATCCCAAAGAGAGGCTACCACATGAGGTTTGCTGCTCCTCTGATGTCTGGGTCCTTGGGGGTGAGGTCTCTATTTTCTGGTGGATATCTTATCTGCTGAGGACTCCATACTCATATGTTCATCCTCTTTGAGGTCTGGCAGAGAGGTAGTCCTTAATACTCTTGACAGTCTGGCCTTGGGCTCAGGGGTATCTCTTCTGATTCACTTATCATTTTTTTGGGGAGTATTTGGGGAGGAATGGCCATATCTTGGGTGCTTGCCTATGGAGACTGTTACTGGTAGCAGTGGAAGTGGAGTCCTTGGTGGTCTTCCTTATCCTCTGGTCTATACTGGGGCAGCACCCTAAGTCACCTTGGATGGGAAGGCTTCATAGTATGGATATGTATCATCTTGACCATGAAGCCAGGCTACTTCTTTCTCCATTTCTCATATCTCTTCATCCATCTGTATAAGATTGACATTTTGGTCATTGAATCAGGTAGCTTGCTTCCTTGGGCAGTACCTTTGGATGTGGCCTTGGTCTTCACAGTAGAAACAGGTAGGGGCATGGGGACCTATTGCAGCTGAGTCTATGGTTGCAGCTGATAGTGTCTGAGAAGAACTTCTATTGTCTTGTTGTCAGTAGTCTGGCCTGTTATCATGATAGTAATCTTATTTTCTCCCTCCTTAATTCTTCAACTGTACTACTGTAATGGCTAAGTCCTTCATCTGTTTGGTGAGTATGATCATGGAGTCCTCTTGGGCTCTTGGTGGCTGCTGCTGTTGCTGTGGCTGTTGACTGAATTGGGCTGGAGTTGAAGGCAGGAGTCTGTTCTTATAGTTGGCCAACCAGATTCTAAGGAATGTGTTCTTCTGCTCTACTGTGGGTGATTCCTTGAATTCTTAGAGGTTCAGCTCATGGTGCTCTTGCTGGGCTAGTCTGTAGTCTACTTCCCAACATCCTTATGCTCCAGCAACTTGCTGCTCAATACTCTGATATCCCATCCTAATGACTTGCCTTCTGAGCTCTAGGTATAAGCTATTGAGGAAGGTGGTAGAGGCTAGTGCCAGTTGAACTACAGGCTGGAGGTTTGTCTTGATCATTTGAGCTTGGATCTGATGGTAGAAACTCTTCAGAGTTTCATTGACAGCTTAAGTCATATAAGTCAGAGCTTCTTGTGCTTCTTGTTGGTGTTCAAGACCATTGAACTGGATATGGAGCCAGTGTGTATCTTTGTATATGATTTGCATTCAGTGCAAGGTGAGTATGTTGTTCTGCCCTGTGGATTTCTCCTCCATTCTGTCTGGCTTGGTTGTATCTTTAGAGGGCCAGACCTCTCAAAAGTGACTCTACAATGCTGAGTTTTCTTTCTGCATCCCATCACTTGACAACTACTTGTACTTTGATTTCTCTGATAAACTCCTTGATGTCTTTATTGTCTGCTCCATGAAACTTCTGGAGGTAACTTATGTCTGGCTCATCTTTGCTATCTTCTTTATCTGAGTCTGGTTCAGGAGTAGTATTCCATAAAGGTCCTTGTGGAGAGGGAGATGGCAAAGGTGCTTGATGTATAGAGAGTGCTGGTAGAGGACAGTATCTTGGTGGTATAGAGTATCTGACTCTTCTGATTAATACTAGAGTAGGGATCCTTGATGGTAGTGGAGGTTCTCTGGTAGACTACTGGTAAATATTGGATACTGGGACACTAGGAGGACTGGTATTCCTTGTTTCTTATAGATAGTAGTGGGGGTAAGTGACCAAAGTGCAGGGGTTCAGGTAATTGAAGATAATAAAGGGCTAATATAACTAGTGTTGAACTTATCTGCTCCTTGCTGTTGTGAAGTAGTGAGGTCTTATTCACCTTGCTGGAAGTCTGTATAACTATCTAAATGGTGATATAGGTTGAACTCATCTCTTGAGCTATATGGGTGGTAGTCCTTCTCTCCTTCAGATGTTTCAAAGTAGACTTGATCTAGAGGGGTAGCTCAGTTGATAGCAGTAGTGATATAGTCACTTCAGTCTAAGTTCTTCCTATAGATTAAGGTCTGATATTCTTCAAGAAGGTCTTTTTCTAGGTCTTGAAGCTAAAGGGGTTCTGGTTGTCCTCTAAGTTGTCTTCTCTCCCTTGAGGTTAAGCCATAATCTAGGTTACTTTTATCCTCTGATTCAGTCCTCTGGCTGCTATTTCTGAACAAAGTCTTGGCTGCTGTCCTGATAATGGTGTGGGCCTTCTTTTCTGCTGAAGAGGGCTGTCTCTGTACTTGTTGCTGGCTAGATTTTCCTGAGGTCTCCAATGTAGATAGCTGCTAGATTCTTGAGCCAAAAGGTCAAGTCTTTAAGAAAACTATTCCTAATTGAGCCTCCAAAATGTAGTATATGATTTGTATAACTATATGCTTCAAACACAGCTCAATGTACTACTTGGAGAAGCATAAAATGTATATCAAGATAAATGGTAGCATCTCTAAGTAGATGGTTATATGATTGGATTATTGGAAATGTCATCAAAGTTGTTGGCAGAAGTTTGGGTCAATGACAGGCTTTGATGACATAGTGTGGCTCAATTATTCAGTAGTTGATAGATGATGGCCCATTCATACTTGAAGGACATTTCTGGTGGCAATTACTTGGATATATAGATAGAATATGTAGGTCGATTATCGGAACATGATGTTGGTTGATCAGTTGGTTGGTAACTCTCTTGAATTTGATAGCTTATGGTATAGTGGGTAAAGAAAATGGAGGTCAACAGCTCACTCATCTATCTGACTTATTAACTTGGGTGAATAGTGATAATACTAGTGAGTGTTAGTCTAGTATCCTATATGGTAGGTATCCTTGGGTTCCTTGAGTATTCTAGGTCTTGCTCTTGAATCTTAAATGTGGAGTAAATGGGCAGTTGGTCCAAATGGGTGATAGGTCCAAATGCATGGCAGTTAATGAGATCTTAGTAATGGTTTTCTGGTAGCAGATGATGGACTCAGTATCTTGAGATAGCAGCTCAGGGCAGTTTCCTTGAACTGAATAGAGTGGTTTTCTTGAACTAAATGGAGTAGTTTTCCTAGCAGTCTTTGAAGTTCACAGCAGTCCTTGGTGGCGAATTCCTTAGCAGCAGTTCTTGATAGTTTTCCTGGCAGTTTCCTTAACTCAGCAGCAGTCTTCTATATCATAATAGCAGTGAAACTTGAAACTTAAACAAGAGTTATCCTTGGCTCTTGGAGTCTTTTTCCAAAGTTCTTATACTTGAACTTAAGTTGGTTTATCTTATACTAGACTTCTCATCATTCAGATAAAAGCCAATTGACTGAGGTTTATTCACTTGTCCTTTGGAGGGTATTTTATACAAGTTTGCTCATATCAAATATATGGTTGCTATCTGGCTAACTATAGTGTGGCTGCTAAGTTATATGGCTAAGTAAGTATGCTATCTGCAGACTGTAATGGATATCTGAATATGGGTGCAACAATTGTTTACACCAGATATGAATATGAGAGTTGTTTACTCTGAATGCAGATACATCAATTGTTTACACTGAATATAGATACAATGAATATTTATACTGAATATAGATATGAGGGTTGTTTACTCTAAATGCAAATACATTGATTGTTTACATTGGATATGGACACAATGAATATTTACACCAGATACAGATGTGAAAATTGCTAATAAGAAATGTTTGGAGTAGCTATCTGTATGGGATTAAACTATAACACACTTGTATGGGAGGGTATTTGTAAGCAACAAGAAGATGCTGATCTGTACTTTAAAGGGTATGGTACCCTTTGTCAGTGGCAAACAAATCATCTTGCTGGATTGTGATTTTGTTATTCCACTCTTTGAAAGGGAGAAGTGCTGGCCAAGAGGTGAGGGGGTAAAATGATAGCCAATCATCTTCAACAATATTTTCCAATCCTTGCTCTGTTTGAATGCAGACAGAGGACTATAAACTCTCTGTTGCTCTTCTTCTTCTTCTTCTGAGGTCTCATTAGTTTTGGTATCAGAGAGGGCTGCTTCAGGAGCAGGGTTTTGGAGTTCTTAGACCTCCTCTTCAAAGATAGAGACTTCTTGAGCTTCTTCTTAATTCAACTCTCAAATGATATGGTGTAAAGTAAGGCTGACAGGATGGTGAGTAGTTGGGGTAGCTCTAATGGGTACTTCAACAGTAATGGGTGGTCCTTCAAATATCTCCATTAGGCTTATAAGGTGACCTTGGTGGTTGTCTTGGAGGGGTGTAGTGTGGAAACCTGGCAAAGTAGGTTCAGTTTGTTGGCTTTCTACAGTGATGTGGTTGCTTCCAATATAATCAGCTACTTTGACTTCTACCCAATTGGCTTCTTCAGTGGTAAGGCAGACAATATTCCTAACAGTTACTTCTTGTAAGTATGCTATAGCCCAGGGGACATGGTGGAAGATTTGGTGGACATGGAGAGCTCTTTTGATAAGCCAGCTGGTAGTTAACAGTTCAGTAGCAAGATCTTCCCAGTTGTCTTCTTGGGTTTCATTGTGGAGGCAGTGGTCGATTTCATAATCATACCAGAGAGTCATCTGGTCAGTGGTGTCCTTAAGCTACTGGGCCATAATGTCCTGATAGTTGATTAAGTGTCCAAGGTCTTCAGTATAGAAGTTCAGATAGTCTGAGGTATCTGGGTGCCAGATAGCCTTCTTGATGGTATTAAAGATAATGGTCTTGAGACTTGGCAAAGGAATAGAGCAGCAGGAGGTCTAGTTGGAATAGTGGGTGAGAGGTATTGTATGTAGAGTACTTGTTCTTTAGTGCTGGCTCTTGAGGCTGAGGCTGAGTCCTTTAAATAATGTGTTCTTTATTTCAGCTCAGATTATCATTACTCCTTTTGATGTAATCACTTGATGGATTAGGTTGTCTATTTGATTGTTATGCCATTATGTCATCTGATCTTAGCAGTCACCAGTACTCCATATTCTGACATTATTGATTATATACATCACAATATTCTTGTCTTATTCTTCAAATATATTGTGACGAACCACAGGAACATACCACCCAAATTATTGCCAGATGACAAGCCAGATGACATGAACAGCCAGCCAGATGACGCGAACAAACCAGATGACATGAACACTCAGCATAGTAACCAGCCCAGCAACCATTGCTGTGGAAATTGTATAAATAACCAGATAACTGAAGAAGGAAATAATGTGGACAGTGGCTGTCCGCTGGACAGTGGCTGTCCGCCCAAACATACCATAAATAGTACTCTATAGTTAGCCAGATAGCAATCAGATAGCAACCACAAATGTATAAAATACCCTAGAGACAAGAGTGAATAAACCTCAGTCCGAAATTGAATCCAAAGCAAAAGACAAGTCTGCCTGCCAAACACACTTAGGAGAAATGCCTGCCAAAAGCCCCTTGGTCCTAAAGGAATTGGATTGCAATACTTAAGAGATACGCCTGCCGACGAGCCACTGTTAAAAGGAGATTGTGAGCGTTGGTACCTCATTTCCACTCCGGTCCACTTTCCAATACAAAGAAGTTTGAGAAGTCCGCCATTTTTAGTTCGCTTGCCAGATAAGCCTGAAGAAATCCGCCACGTTTAGTCCGCCATTTTCGAAATATCCGCCGCTTAAGGGATAAAGCCGCTATTAAAGAAGTTCGCTGATCCGCCGCATTCCGCCGATCACCCACATCGCTCTACATTTTGTCTGCCGATCTGCCGCATTCTGCCGATCCACCTTGTTCAATCCGCATCGACTGCTTAGCCGCACTGTCCGCATAATCGCATCATTCGAAGACCACATCCAGAACCCGCATGTATAAGGAAACTCGATCGCCATCACGCCATCAACCAGAACCTGCGCCCTTTAAGGAAAAACTGATCGTCAGTTCCCAGAGAGCCTGCTCATTAAGGAAATCCGCCAAATCCGCCTAATTACCCAAGATCATCGGGTCACACAAATTAGTTCGCCGCTCTAGAAGGAAACCCACTCACACGCGCAACCCAAGAACACCGCCAAATTAGGAAATTGCACGCAGAAAGTCTCCAGCTGTTGAATATTATACCACTAGACACCAACACAAGGAACCTGTACACATTATCTGAACATTTTGTTGCTTTTTGACAAAGTAACTGGAGGCTCAAGCCAATCTACACAGCCTCCCAACCTTGTAATTTGCCTCCATTGAGCCGGGCACGTTACATTTGGGGGCTCAACTGGGAAGATTCTCAAAAGAATTACCGTGACTTTTCAGCTCACAGAACCCAACCTTCAACCTGGAGACCAGCACCACTGCAACCATTGATACTGTACCAATCTCAGCTACCACAGGAGAAGAAATACCAGCTCTACAAAGTGTTTGGACAGGAAGAAGTGTAATCACCTCTAGAATCGGATACCACTCAGAAGGATCAGACATTGCAGAAGCCAGCACTGTATGAAATCCTCCACCAGTACCTCCAGTAGAAACACCAACCAGAGATTTTGACGAGGTCACACCAGACGAAGTAGACAACACCGACCAAGACTTTGACAACCTTGTCCAAGACCTCAACAAACATCTTGAAAGATTCCCTCCAAGAGTCTTCCTTGATTTACCCAGACCAGATACTCCAATCCCAAGAAACCAACCCACAAGGCTCTCCAGAGTAGTACCGAGAAGAGCACCATCTCTCAGATCCCTCGCACCTTCAAGTTCATACCCATCAACAGCCAACAACTCAGAATCAGAGCCGGAAAACGAAACAGAATCAGAAAACAGTAAAGACGAAATGGGCACAACTCTACCCACATTTGCAGGATACCCAGAGGAGGATCCAAGAGAATTCATAGATGCAATCGAAGGAATAGCAGCCCTGAGGGATTTGTCAACCCAAAGACGAATCAATGTCTTCAAGGCACAGCTGAGAGAACCAGCCAAAGGCATCTTCACCAGAACTGCAAATGATGTTGACACAGACCTAGGAGATGTCATGGAGAATGCAAGATCAGCAGAAGAACAATATGAAGCCATGCAACACTGGATCATCAAAAAGTATGCAGGAAATGAAACCCGCCACAAAGCCCAAGAATCCATCATGGGAATGAAGATGAATCTCGGAGAATCCCCAAGAGCATTCTTTACAAGAATTCAGAAGAGAATGCATGCTGCTGGATTCAATGCTGCCAATCAAGACATCATCGGTCCAATGACCTTCATGAATGGAATCCCACCCAACATTGCTCAACATGTTCGAACCCTGGGCATCAGGAAGCCTGAAGAGCAAGTAGATGCAGCCCAAGGATACTTTGATATCAAACAAGGAACCA
>RQIL01003976.1:0-13011 GCA_003951145.1 Jimgerdemannia lactiflua
AGGTTCTCTTCATTTAAATATAAATAAAAAATAGTTAAGGTTTTGATATTTAACATTTTACAGACTACTATAAATCCTTACCATGGTAAACTATAATATTTTAAAATAGCCAGATCAATAAGAATGATAAGAGGAGCTGGTGCGCAAGTAGTGTTTTGACCGTGAGAGCCGCATAGACATCAAAATAATAAATAAATTAGGGCCAGAAAGGAAAAATGAGGCGGCAATTTACATGCGGCAATTTACATAATTTACATGCGGCGGCAATTTGCCGGCGGCAATTTGCATGCGGCGGCAATTTGCATGCGGCGGCAATCTGCATGCGGCAATTTGTTACCCATTTTACCATCTCTTTGGATGGGCCGTGAGCTTCCTCCGAGCTTCCGCACTCCCGCACTCCCACGCTCCCGAGGAGCGCCAAAGTTTAACGTGTCAATACTTTGAACGGCACATGTCCAATGCGCAGGAAATACCAATGGATGAATCTCCAAGCTAATGGTTTGAAAGCGCTGTGCGGTAACTGAGCTTTTTGCACTGCAAGAAAAAAAAAAAAAATTCGTCTGTTCATTTTGAGAGAAGGACTTGTCAGTCACGTTCTCCATTTTATTTTTGGTGCTTTCGTTGAGTGTAGCGAAACCTAACATAGCAACCCTACTCCCATTGATAACCCGGGAACCCCAAAAAAATTATGAATGGCCACGTTGCTTTGTGGCGGCGTCCACGATAGATTTAACGTGTACGGCAAAGAAAAATACATTATCCAAGGGAAGATCGTTTTTCACTAAATTTTACGTACTATTGTCTTTATTTCAAAACCGAAGTATAGAATATGTGAAGACACATTTAAAATGACGTGAAAATGACCCCAGTCAATCGCGTCCGCGCAAAAGGACTCAGTGTGGTAAAAATTACAGCCGTGGCACCCCGCTACATTTTTCTCGACGACAGGAAAAGGCCAACGACAGTGGTAGTGATGCTGAGGATGAGGCTGACGATGCCGACAAGCAGCTCACTGGGGACGGAGGTTTTGACCCACTGGAACTGAGTGCTCGGAACGATGGGCTGACGGTAAATATAGAAGCCGTAGAGAGGGTAGACTACCCCGTAGGTGAATTGGAAGGTGGCGAAACTAGGGATGACATATAGCATAATCAGCGACTCAATTTGTGCGGAATGGGCGAAACCGCAGCGCAAAATTATGACACGTAAGGAAATACATACGGCACAAAGCCTGGTAAGAGTGTCGTGATGACGTTACCAAAAGCGTGAATCGACGCGGCGACGACCAGGATCAAAATGTCGGCAGTCTCGCGACGGTGCTCGCCACTTTCGTCACCCGCCGACTCCACAAAGTCACCGCGCTCGGCGTTCTCGTTGTTGGCAAGCAGGTTAGTGGTTTCGCCATTGCGAGCGGTGCGACGGAGATGCTCAGCTTCGCGGTTAGCGAAAAAAAGACGAGTATAGATGATGGGAAGAGCGAAGTCTTGGGCGAGGCCTGGAAAGTCAATGGTATGAGGGTGAGAGTTAAACGAGAATGGAAACCCCGTGCAGAGAGAAAAGTAAATAATTTGGTCGGACCTTGTATTTTGAAAAACAAGGCATCCAGCGGCCATGGGAGGGCGATGCTGAGAAGGACGGTGATGGTGATGTAGGCGAGCTGGAAGTAGAAGAGGAAGGGAGTCATTCTGCAGAGTAGCACACGGACGGCATACAATTGTGTAAGAGTTATTATAAAAGTGCCGTAATTTTCGCTTTCCATTTTGCCAGAGAGCAGTAGGTCAGAATGCTAAAGCAAAACTCATCCTACCTGTCCCATTGGTCGTGAAACAGAAACACCAGGATGATTGTTACCTCCAACAAATTATGCACCGCCCCGAGTGGGGACCAAAGCTTGCCAAGGTCAAGCACGGCAAATGCCGCGACGGAAACGAGGGTTGCGATTGTGTATCCGCCAAGAACCCTGTCGAACAGGTTCACAGTCCGCTGCGACGGGGTCAGATTCGAGTCGTCGTCACGCAGATGGCCGGAAACGATGGCCAAACCCACGGCAAAAATTGTGCCGAAGACGGACCACAAGGTCACAGCATCGAGCTCCTGGAGATTCCAGTCTAACGGTAGTATCGGGATGTGATTAGGAGAGGGGCGGTTTCGAAGGAGTTTAGACGTTCGGGCTTTGGTAGACGTGTGTAGTTATTGATATAACTCTGAAGATTTACCTGATTCCAATCCGTGCCAGGTTGGATATCCGGTGAGTCTGGACGGACCTTGAGGCGGGACCAACGGATTGGTAGTATTTTTTTCCGTGGCGTTGACACTGCTCACGATAACGAGAACCCCGGTGGCAACGGCAAGAGCGAAGTTGAACATGGAGATCATCATATAAACTGCGTGGAGAGTGAAGAGTGGAGAATGGAGGCGGATGGTAGAATACGAATGGAAAATTGAAGGGTTTTATATCCGAAGGCAGTGGGTGGAACTTGATAATCCGACCATCAGGCAATGATGGGCCACAAAAAGATTGAACCCGCCTCCCTTTTGGCATGCGAAAATACATGTGGATTTATCACTGGATCACCCCAAAATCATTTTCGCACACGTCGTTTGCAGTTTTAAACTGTTCCCAATCCTTAGTACTGTTCCCAATCCTTCGTACTGTTCACAATCCTTCGTCTTCGCAAATATTTAGGTACTCCTCAACAAATAGCGTTATTTTTTGATACACACAAGAAATGAAAACCCTCAATCTTTTTCAGTTCCTAAAAATTGCAGTGGCTGGATAATTGTTATGCGAAGGCCACTTGAATTTACCGGTTGGCTGGGACATACAATAAATTTGATGGAAGGCCACCTTAAGGATTATTGCTAAGCCTCCTTTCATCTGCTTTGTTGTTCCTTATGTCCACATAATTAGATCGCGCATGATAAAAATATCAACTCATCTTGAACTCTGGTACTTGCTACCCCTGTATCCAATTACGCGTATGGGAAAGTATAGCCCCTCATCGGAATTCCATCCATCATATCACCTTTATTTAAAGTATAGCTCTGATGATTTATACGAGTTAAAAGATCAGTGGCCAACAACCAGGGTGGACCGGCCGGAGAGTGCAATTCAATCACAGTCGTCGGTGTTTTTGAGGCAGACAAATTTGGTAATGGTGTCCTATATCTCTGTGTATATACTATGAAAGTAAATTTGGAGTCGAAGTCGACAGGAAAAAGGTGATATCGTGAGGCAAATATCGATCTTAAGATGCAGTACTGAACTTTACAATTGAATGACACCAAACTTCCCGTTGTGGTTTCCTTAGCTGCTGCCCCAATTTGATGTCGAACAACTTTTGACAGCCTGAATCGTAATCTACGTAAAGGTTATCAATTTGTCATTCGGACAAGAAAGCGTGGATGTCAATAAAAATTCTGAATGCGCTCAGACGCTGCGGCGAAAGCCGTCCGGAACGGGGACGCGGTGGTGGGGACAGTGCTCGTAGAAGAGTTCGGCGCCGCCATTGGTATGAAGGTCGGGCGCCGCTCCACGTGGCCACCGTAAACGGGCATGTGACGGTAGAGGAGGCTCTCGATGAGGCAGTCGGATAAACATTGTATCATCTGGCCGCTTGGATCGGGTGCGAGACGTTGGTGATAATGCTCGTATAGCAATTCCACGCAAATATCAACGCGAGAGGTTAGGAGAGCGGACGCCGTTGCACATATCGGTTATGGATAAGAAAAAGCAGTGGTACTTGTACGTACGGGGTAGCTTCGCGCCGACGTCAATGCGGGAAACGAGAGCCTTCGACGCTTCTATATTTGAAGGTGAGTACGAGCAAGTGGAGGAAGTGACGATACGCGTGGAACAGTTTGGGCATGAAGACCAACACGAATGATAATTAATTGCTTTCGAATCTAACCGTCGAGCATTTTCAAATGGAGGTGGTAATAGTACTCGTAGAATGCAGAGGTTAACGGGTTAACGTAAAGGAGGACAATGACCGGTCACCGCTTGTATTAGTCACAGTTCGGAAAATTTAAAACATAAAGAGGAGGAAGAGAAGGCGATAGTGGAAATGGAGTAAGGGACAAATCCCGTTGCGCAGGGTAGAGTTCGCATGCGAAAGCATTGACGGCTAGGGAGCAGTTTAAGGGATTGATTACTTGACGCATCGGGTTTGGGGCCATGTGGTGAAGATCCTAGGGTGAGACACTTGCAGTCACTACAACTACGTAGATTACGAATTTAATAATCTCACAGTAGGTAATTACATGAACGAGCACGCTATACTTTTCGCAAGAAAATGTGGGCAATGGTGCTATCATTGGGAACGGTGCACGGACGCTGTGGCGAGATCAAAGCAGGGTATGTCATGTCACTCTGCCGCTTTTGTTCCGCTGACGGTAACGTGGGAATAAACTTTCATGTTGATAAAGCCTGACTAAGTTGGGGGATCAAAGCCCCACGGATGTGGAAAGCCTTTCGCCTTTTGCGCAAAAGATGCTAATGAATGGTTTCTTGGAAAATTCCGGAATCGAAGACCAATATATCCGTGATATTTCATGATCAATCTAATCGCACACATTTGCCCCTCCATACACCAATATCATCATACCGTTCAACGAAAACAGCTTCCATGAAAATCGAGAATGGAAACTCCGGATCGCCCTTCACCTAACCGTCGAAGTATATGTAAATGTCATTGAGCCGTGTTGGTACTGGTCATAAAATACTCATTATAATTAGGTTTTGCCACTTTTCATCGAAAACATATGGGATTGCATGAAGCACTTGGAAGTGAGCTATTGTCAGAACCAACATTGACTCACGCGATGGAAGTTTAGGAATTGAGCACTTGATCACAAACCTGAATCTGTGCAATCTTTTGTGGTACAAGACGTCTTTTACTTTCCCCAATAATTGAGCGATGTTTGCATATCCGTTGGACGGCAACCATACGTGGCATCGGTTTTGTTTGCCGCGAGAGGGCCAAAACGGGGAAAATGTTCTTTTTGCAGCCGGTATGGCAGATCACCGCCAGCGGCCGCCAAAGCGGAACGTACGGGCTTGCATAGAGCTGACCCAATGGTTCGGAGTCCGACGGCGGCAACTAAATTAGTCGATAATCACGTGAATGGCACGCCCCTCGTGACGATTGTTTTCGTTCTACAATCTCTGAACTATGGCGTGAGAGTCTCTAAATGCTTCGAATGCTTTGACATGACACCATACTATATAGTGGGACGTTTCCGAGAACTCGAACCCAACTTAGCGCCTTAAACACTTCGCACTCCTACATTCTCGTGAGCTGGTTTTTGGTTTTTTTTTTTATCCCGTTGTCATACTTTCTACTTCTATTCCTTTGAAAAACGAAAAACGTCGTAATTATCTCCCAATAAACTTTTGAATTGATGCCTCATACGAGGTACTTTCCACGAAATTCTAATAATAGGCAAGAGGCGAGAATGGTCTGGGGTTTGGAAATGATACCACTTTCAACGTCGTCATGACGGAAAGCAGGTTCGTCCGAGGATCCTGAAAAGGATTTACAATAATGAATATAATGAATTCATGATTCGAAGACTTCAATATTCGTATGCACATTTTCGTTCTAAATTAGGCTAGCCATCGGCTGGAGCGCATGGCATCAATGCGGTTCCATTTTAGCTATCGGCAAGTGCGGAACCTCTCGAGCCGATAGCATCACATTGGCTACTCGTTAAATTAACCCTATGCGCATGTAATACTAGAACATCGGGCCCGATCTCTTTGCGGTTCAGGTCATCTTGCGACGGCCCGCCGATGATGCCGACCGACACCAAGTCAAGGGCGAATCAGAACGGAGCCAACTGAAACGACAGCCCAATCGATCATGCTCTCCCAGAATGGCAGCCCGACTATCCCTCCCGCACAGGTCTCCGCTTGCGCTTGGCGGTTACCCGCTCGGCAGCAGGCAACGGGCAGATGCCGCAACACTTGCGGGATCTCTTTAAGGAATAGCACAAGTACAAGCCGACGTCGGGGAGGCTGTAATGAGAACGGTTGGGTTCACAACATCCTGAACTGCAAGCGGGGGCCGAGCTGCATGACAAGTCAGGCCATCGGGCGCCGGTGAGGGTCGTGGTTCGGGATAGGGTATATAAATATTGGGCTTCCTTCTTCCTCCAACTCCATCCAACCACAAATCGCATAAAAAGCCTATACCCACTGATACTCTCCAACCTTTCATCCACACACCCGTTATCACTCCAACAACCTACTCTAACCCACAACATGTCGGAGGAAAGACCCAACGGTATTCCCCCCAATTCCAACGGCCCACACGAGCCTAACACTGACGACTCGGTCGTCTTCATGCAGATTGCTCAGCTGAATGACGCTTTGGAGCAACTCCACGCATTCTGGAATACCGAGTATTTCGCGCAAGCCGTAGAAGAGATCCCGGACCAGCCACCTTTGGCATTTGAACTTGCAGGACCCGACGGGACATTTCGATGTGTAAGAATAGTGCGCGTGATTTATCACGTGCAAGGCTAAGCAGCGCGAACCGAACCGACGGGAAACCGATCGCTGGACAAAAAAAAAACAATCCCCTCCTCCATTCCATTCCCTTACCTCACCACCTGCGCCTCCACTCATCAACTTTACCCATCCCACCACCTCCTCGTTCGCTCGCACAATTTTTTCTCATTATTATTTTATTAGTGTAGAGAATGGATTTGGATCGAACATTTGTCAAGGCCCCGCCTGTCGGGTGGGGTCGTTTGAAGATCGCGCGAAGTGGGAGGCGTACGAAGTGGGAGGCGTACGAAGCGGGAGGCGCACGGCGCAAGGTGCGCGCGGTGAGAGGCGCGTGCGCGAGGCGGGAGGCATGCTTTGGAGAGTGCTTACGAGAGAAAAATTGGGGTGTGTGTTAGCCTAGAGAGCCGAATACCCCTTTAAAATGTATAGTTCTTTGCTTCGTTTTATGCCTGCCTTCGTTTTTGTAATTTATGCCTGCTTCATTTTATGTAATTTATGCCTGCTTCATTTTATGCCAGCTTTTTAAATGCAATTTAAGTCACATTTATTTATGTATATACCAGATTAAATTATGGCTATTTCCCAAAACTGGGAACATTCAACCCAAATATTGTTAACGCGAACATCCACCAAGTCTTCACTTTTGGAAACACTTCAACGATCCAAAACTCTTGATAGGCTGAACCATCCTCGTGTTTTAAAAAATAATAATAATCGTCTTCCCATGTACGCCTGCGTGTGTTTGATGCCGGTGGTGGCAGTTCTTTAGCTAGTTGATGAGGCCCCGGTGCACTGTCCCTTGTTTTGAAACGACCTGTTGCAACAAGCAATTCATATGGTTCTTCTGTTGTTTCATTCGGAAGGCTCGCCAGAATACGTGGAAACTTGGTTTGTTTTTTTGGGTAGACCAGGTAGATTCGTTCATGTCTGTTGTTCGTTGAAACTTTTTGAGAAATTAAGAGGCAAGGGTGCAACCGCCAATACGGATGAAAAGTGAAAACATTGTAATGAATAAGATCACCCTGCTTTTCGTGGATCATTGAATGCGGCGGTTTGGTCCCCCAACCACATAATCGTTTGCGTGCGTGCAATGCGTTGAGTGACGAAACGGTAGACATATGATATAAAAAAAATCGGAGAACTAAAATGTAGACGGGATAAGTCGCCGAGCGTTGCTTTATTGCCCGCCTTCTAAGACCACCAGCCGAAGAGAGTGGGTCATATATGGACTTCGCGCAGAGCACGTCACATGACTTTCCCGAATCCTCGGCTTGGGTCGGGTGGGCATCGGTACTTTGGGTGCACTAGGTACGTTCGAGCCTCACGCAATTCCCACTCGCAAAACCCTCACACTACATGGGCTTCGATGAACAAGGCCGGCGCCTCGTGTTCGGAGACAGAAGAGTTGCAGTATTCTCTAATAAAACGAAAGGCTGGATGATAAGCTCAATTTATCGCCTCGGAATGCATCCCTTTGCCTTCTTTAATGTCTTGCGGGATTTGCGGGAATAGTTTCCTCTCGCGACCTGTTCTATTACATAGAAGAGCAAGACACGAGTCGTCATGACGAATAATAAAGTTGTAAAACGAGCGAAGTGCAAAGAGCTCATACTCTTGAAAGGTTGTGGTTCAATAAATGTCAAGGAGTCAGATATCAATTATACGAATGATAAAATTATAGCCATTTCGTGCTTCCAATGAATATTTTTAATCAACATTGGGCTCATTATCAGACTACGACAGGAATACTGTGAATATTTATGTGTATGTTTACTTCAATTTGGCATATCCTGTAGTGATGCTAACTTATTTATGCATTTTCTTGTGTCCTCGACTTGTCGGTTCTCTCACGGAAAGGAAATTATGCTGAGCAGAAAAACATTTATTGACCGGCGTCCCGCAAGCCATCGTAAGACCGTCAAGCATAGAACACAATAAGAATTTACTTTGAGAATCACATTAATTCATTTTCAATACATTTTTTGGGGGGAGGGCTTAGAGGCCCCCTGCTTTTCGGGAGGTATTTACAACATTATGCTCGGTGTGGGTAGGTATTGCTCTTGCGCAGCCAAGGGAGGGTAGGAAGGGTAACATTCAGAGAAATAAACTGAAAGTAATATTCCAATTTCCCATCGGTTAAACACGCGCTTCTTTGGCAGACCACAACCGTGCGCATCATGCTGTAAACCAAAAGGTCATGTTCTAAATATAAAACGTAAATGAGAAACGAAATGGACTTGACTATGGTAAAAGCCCTGGCTCCCTAACAAATTGACGTACAAATGTCTTATTTCTTGCACCCCTACACAGAGACTGGGTAAACCTGAGTGTTACTTCAACTCTTACCCGCCGACAGTGCCTGGTAGTAAAAGATCCCGAGCAAGTATACAATTCACTCGCCTGAGGGATCGAGCGGCGCCACACTTAATGCCACGACCGTTCAAAATTCCTTTACTTTGCGCTGCCGAAGAAAATATATTTTAGTTTTGAACCGAACTTCATTGTGATAATATGTTTACTATTGGTGCAAAAAAAAGGACTTGCACCAAAGTTATTTGTCTGGAGTTGATTTATCTGTTAGACTCACATAATTGACGGCCAGGTTGTATCCTTTTCACATGGATCAAACAATGTCCATCAAAATATCTCCACAGCGCGCGTCGGACACCGTACGCACCAAACCAAAAAATCGGTACCGTGCCCTCGCTTCACCAACCATGGTTTCCAAAGCAAAGTCCCCATCATATGAGATTCTTTGTTATCCCTTAATGTGTCGCGCTGTCAATGGTATAATGTCAGCTAGATAGTAGATGGTCTGGACAGCGGGTGTGGCATATTTAGTTTTTCCAACAGCGAGAAGATAATATTGTAGAACATGTTTAAGTTAGAATGGAGGGGCCACGTTCAAACAAATTCTGCTGTTATATTCCGATAACCGTTCGGTAAGGTTTTAGGTCTCGCTTCACCATTACAATGCTGACTGGCTTTATTTTTTGGCGCGAGCGAATCTGCACAAAATATATAGACGCGTGTGCTCGGGTTGGATACGCTGAAAAGACGGAAATACTATGAGATCGAGCAAAAGTCGTGATCTTGTTTGGAAATAAAAGTTGATCGGTGCCAGTATAAAGGAAGGGGGGGGGGGTGCTTTCGGTGAAAACTATACAGATTCGTTCAAGGAAGTCTTTAGTGAAGTCTCTATTCCAAGAGTCATTGCTGTACATTTTTTTCTACCATTTGTCTCTTTTACACACAGGCCTGTGGGATCCGCATAACAATTGGCAGGCACACCCGTGGCCGAAAAAATTGAAAATGTAAGCAACTAGTAGCTTGATAGATTTTGAAATTTGAATTCGTCGGAAAGACAAATTCATATAGTTTAAAAACGAAGAGTTTTATAACACATATCACACTAATAACCAGATGATTAAACGACCTAGTCTTTGGCGATGCATGGTGTTGCATGTCGATAGTATTCGATTGATTCTTTAGGGATGGAATGACATTTTCTGGCATTCTTCCCCTCACCGTATCCATATTAAGTATATATCGCTTGCTGTATTTCTCGAAGCCAAAAATAGCTGGTTAAGTAGGTCGTCACATCTACCAATTGTCCACAATAAATAAACAAGACGGAGTAGGATTGATGCCAACTAGCATGCAAAAGCTGTAATTGTGTTATAAATCTCTGCATGACCAATTCATGGGATAGGTGACATTGGGAGGCACAAATAAACACGACCATCATGACACTCTTGACTTTTGTCTTCACGATGACGCTACACATCCCAATCACTTACTCCGGTTTCTTTGCGAATTTGAAGCGAAGCGTAAATGACATGTAAAAAATGCCACCCGGGTTTAATTTAAGGTAAATGTATTATATGAGGGTTAAAAATATAAAATCCCCCATCTCGCAGGCGTAACATTGTCAGGCTTTCCCCGTCGATAAAACTTTAGCTCAATCTCACAGACCTATGACTTTTTTCGTATTCGCTATTGACTATGTTATTACTTTATATTTGATATAACCAATCTCACCGTTTTCGAAATTTATACCTACTTAATCATCATCCCAAAGTAGATACCCTCCCTGGCGTCACGACCGCGCAAGAGCAAAAGGTGAGTAGCTCGTGGCGCGAAAACTTCCCATAAACAATACTACTTTATGCTATTTTTGTTTAATTGTTGGATTATTGATCCTTTGGAAATATGACACAACAAATCTGCAATTCTGTTTCGCAGCGTTTGCCAGAAGACGTGTGGTGAATTACTGAGCAAAAATGTGCCTTCGTTGGCCTTTGGATAGAACATTGACCGATTATGGCTTGTTTTTGTCATTTACATTGAGCTCATAGGTTCGTCTTACGGCTGGGTGCGCATTGAGCGGTGACAGTATAGCACTCGCATCCGCAGAGTGCAGCTACCTCACAGTCATCTTCAGAATATCGGAAAGTCCCTGCTTTGAAACATCTCCGATAATAACCAGTCACCCTCGAACCTTTGACAGCCCGACCGCACATGACCCTCGGATATGCTGGATGGTTCTGCATGCCAGAAGACACCAATCTTGTATTCAAAGGATCCTCCAAAGAGGAAGAGCTACATACCAAGGATTTACCAATCTTCTGTTCACCTTCAAGCTGCTCAAGGATTAGAGAATGTCATTGAAGATGATTGGTCATCTTACTACCCCCTTATTTCATGGCCAACACTCTCACTCTTTGATAATTCACTAGCTGCTGACAAAGAGTATCATACTAATTAAGGGAATGATCTGCTTTGCCTTGCTACTGGTATACATTGTGGCGTGCGATTTGTATAACTGTATGCTTCAAGCATGGCTCAATGTGCCACTTGGTGAAGCGCGGTCTGTATATTGAGAAGGGTTTGCGACGGTTACGGGTCGGTGGTCAAGTGACGGGTTGTCCGAAATGTCGTCAAAGTCGGAGGTCGATAACGGTTGATGACGGGCTTTGATGGCTCAATTATTCAGTGGTCGACGGCTCAATCGTACGTGCAAAGGGCGTTCCTGGCGATTACTTGGATCTCGGCGGGGGTCTGTGACGGTCGGTCGGTAACTCTTGAATTTTGATGGCTCGTGGCGCAGCAGGTAAAGAAAACGGAGGTCGATGGCTCGCTCGTCCATTCGACTTGCTTTAACTTGGGGACGACGGGTGAATGGTGGCTGTTCTGGCTTTCTTATCGGTAGGTATTCTTGGGTTCCTTGGCTGGGTTTCGGGGGGTCCGTGGTCTTGAATCTTGAATGCGGTCTGAATGCGCAGTCTTGTCTGAATGACGGTTCGAATGGGCGGTCGGTTCGAATGCATGGGATCTTGGGTTAACGGGATCTTGGTGACGGTTTCCTGGCAGTTTCCTTAACCTGGCGGCGGCTTTTTTGGCGGTTTCCTTAACCTGGCGGCGGCTTTTCTTGGCGGTCTCCGTATCGTAATGGTGGTCTTGAATCGGGGCGGTCGTTCCTTTAACTTGGCGGCGGTCCTTGAACAAGAGTTATCCTTGGCTCTTGGAGTCTTTTCCCAAAGTTCTTACACTCGACTTCCTTGTTTTTCAGAACTTAAGTTGGTTTATCTTACACTAGACTTCTTGTTGTTCAGATAAAAGCCAATTGACTGAGGTTTATTCACTCGTTCTTCGGGGCTATTTTATACAAGTTCGCTCGTGTCGAATGTTCGGTTGCTAGTTGCTATCTGGCTAACTATAGTACGGCTGCTATGTTATGTGGCTAAGTATGCTATTGGTTTGCCGGCAGCGACAGGTCGGCGATTTATGTCATTGGCTTGCCGGCAGCGAGGTGTAGTGTTGTTTACGTTATCAGTGGCGACAGGTAGTTACTAGCTGTGCAATTGGCTTGCCGGCGGCGAGATGTAATGTTTTGGGTTTATGCTATGCTATTGGCTTGCTGGCGGTGCACCAGCAGTTATGTCATAAGAGTTAGGGTCTTGTGCTGCTGACAAGAAATGTTTGGGGGCAGCTATCTGTATGCAGTTAAACTATAACACACTTATATGGGGGGGGTATTTGTAAGCAACAAAAAGGTACAGATCTGTACTTTAAAGGGTATAGTACCCTTTGTCAGTGGTAAACAAATCATCTTGCTGGATTGTGACTTCATTATTCTGCTCTTCAAAAGGGAGAAGTGCTGGCCAAGAGGTGAGAGGACAGAAGGTGGCCAATTATCTTCAATAATACTCTTCAATTCTTACTCTGCTTGGATGTGAACAGAGGACTGATAAACTCTCTGTTACTCTTCTCTTTCTTCTTCTGAGATCTCATCAGTTTTGGTATCAGAGGGGTTTGTTTTGGGAGTAGGATCTTGGAGTTCTTGAATCTCCTCTTTGAAGACAGGGACTTCTTGAGCTTTCTCTTGATTTAGCTTCCAAATGATATGGTGCAAAGTAAGACTAACAGGATGGTGGGTAGTTGGGGTAGCTCTAGTGAGTACTTCAATAGTAATGGGTGGACTTTTTTTTTTTTTT
>RQIL01003987.1:0-13009 GCA_003951145.1 Jimgerdemannia lactiflua
TTTTTTTTCTATAGGCTGCAGCCCCATTTATTAACTATCTAATACATCAAAGGTATCTTCATACCACACTGATAGCCTCCTCCCATCCATCCTCTATTCCATACCCTCACTTAGCCATCTACCAACCCCAACTCTCATAAAGACAACCTCTCCCTCAATGACTTGAACCCTACCCCCACTCTTGTCACAAATGGCCTCCACCAACTTCCTACAGTGGCCCCCCTGCAGGCCCCACCCTTTTTGCCACCCCAATAGCAAATCCACCAGCAGGCCCTCCCATCTCACTACCTTTTCCTCTCTTGTCATCAGTATGCTCTCCTTGAATACTATCCACCAGTGATCTGTAAGCCCTATCCAAATCACTAATACTCACTCCAATGTGAGCCACTCATCACTAATTCTCCCCAACATTTGCCTCTTCAATACCTCCCAGCAACCAGTCATATGCCTTCTGTAGACTCCACCTAGTCTGTCCTCCACCTCCTTCCAGAAGTCTTTCAGGACCTTGCACTTGCCAAGCCAGTGTTCTGAGGTCTGCACCCCCCCCCCCTCCTGCCTGACTCCCAAACACTCCTCACACTCAAATGCCCCTCCTGGCACCAGATGCTCCAACCAGAAGTTCAACATCACATTTTATTATAGCACCCTCCACCACACCACCCAGAATTTGGGTGATATCCACTTCTTTGTCTCCAACCCCCAGGTCCATAGTTCTCTCCAGTCCCACTCCTCCCCAATCCCCACTTACTGCCAACTCTCCAGCTAGAGGTCCTGACCCAATCCATCCTGACTCTCTACTCCAGCCCCCAGGTCAAAGTCCATTACCAGTATACCTCCCAGCAGTAGTCTGTGCCACTGCCACATCTTTTTCCCTACTGTCCATCCTCTATCAGGCCCTCCCACCTAACACTAATCCTGTGTGCCCCTTTGGCCACCCCCCACCAGAACCCCCTATACTGGAGCCTTCTACTCTCTCTCCCTTCTACCAATGCCAATAGGTCCCCCAAAGACCCCCATAGAGCAAACCTAGCCTCCCACACCTTCTGCATCAAAGGGACCCATCCACCACCTTTCAGCACTGCTGCTCTCTTCAACCATCAGGCACACAGACTATATAGCTATTTAAAGAAGTCCATTAGCCCTAGGCCCCCCCTCTCCACTGAAGTCACCAAGACTTTCCACTTAATCTGACTCCTGTAGCCTACCCAAATCCACTCCCTTGCTAGCTTCAATAGCCACTTGACCACCCATGCCAGATAGTCCAAGTGGTATACCAGATATCACAACTTTGACATCCAGTAAATATTCAATATAGTTACCCTGCCTGCTAGTGAGATATGCTGCCCTCCCCAGCTTCTTAGCACATCTCCCCAAGCTCTCACTTTGGCCTCCCACCATGTCTTAGACTGTACTGACCCATATACCAAGAGGAAAATTCCCAAGTACTACACCACTTCACCAGGGGGGACAATAGTTCCAATAATGTCCCCTCCAACCAGTCTATTTCTCAGGACTAATGTTTCACACTTATACCAGTTCAGCTTCTGCCCAGAGCACCATTCATACCACCCAACAGCCTTCTTAAGCTCTGCCACATCCTCTGTAGTGCTCAGACCTACCACTATATGATCTACAAAGGCCCTCACTTTCCAATTCATGCCCAGCACAGTCAGCTCTTCGATTCTTCTCCTAACCCTATCCAATAGAGGTTCCAAGGATAGTGCATATGGAATCAGTGACAAGGGATCCCTCTGTAGTACCCCCTGCCCAAGGGGAAAGGAAACTCTCCTGTGTCTATTTACCATAATTATTGCCTGACTTCTCTCCAGAAGACAGACAATTGCATTCCCCAGTGTCTCAGATATCTCAATCCTCTCCAATACCCTCCTTAGCCAGACTTGCTACACTCTATTATAAGCCTTCTTCTGGTCTAAGAACACTAGCCAACCATCCACTCCAGCAGCTCTAGTCTCTTCAATCACACCATGCACCTAAGCCATGCTATCCCTGATCAGCCACCCTCCAACAAAGCCCTGCTATCCTCTCCCAGAAACTACTGTGCCACCATCTGTAGCTGCACTACTAGTACATTCATGAACAACTTTCTGTCCATATCCAGGAGTATAATTGGGTGCCAATTCTTCCAGTCCTCCCTCTGTCCCTTATCCTTGTAGAGTAGTGCCACCAATCCCAACTTCTGACCACCAAGCTAGGACCTAGACTCAATCAATTCATCATACATATCTCTCATCTCATAGCACACCTCCTCCATCTTCACCATCTTCTTCCAGAAGTCCCAGGGCAACTCATCCTCCCCAGGGGCAGTCCCTGACTTTGCAGCCATCAAGACATGTAAAATCTCCTCCTATCTCACCAGTCTTGTCAGCTCCTCTAGCCCTTCTACCCTTGGGGGGCACCAGTCCTTCAGGCACTCTGCAATGGCCTCACTGTCAGCACCTTCCTCTTCCTCACTCTACAGCTTCCTCTATCAATCTTTAAGCTTGCCAAGGACCCTCTGGGTCCCTGCCATTACCTCCAATGATCTTCTCCCACTGCTGCTTCACTCTTCTCACTCTCAGCAGCCTACAGAGGTACTTGGTCTGTCTCTCTCCTTTCTCTAGTCCCTGCCACCTAAGCTTTACTGCCATCTCCTACACATGACTCTCCTTCTCCATTCTCCAGACTTTCTTCAGTTCCTCAATCTCCAACCTTACTCAAGCCACCCACCAGTCCTCCTCCTCCTCCCCCCCATGCCTCTTCAAATCTGACCAACTCTATAACAATTATTCCAACCTACAGGACACCCACAGCCCCCTCCTCCTCTGAAGTCTCCCTCTCTGCCTCCCAACTTCACTCCAGTACATCCTCACTGCTTTCTTCAATCTCATCTACCTGAGCCCCACAGTAGCCCCATCCTCCCTCCATCTAATCATACTAGACACTATCTTCTCCTCTCACTTCCCCCATATATTTCCATCTGCTAGCAGCACACAATTCAGTTGCCAATATCCAGGCCCCTCCCCACTATCCTTCAAGTTCCCCTACCCTAGTACCCCCCAATGGTCTGACCAAGGGCACTAGACCACTCTAAGTTTCTGCCAAACATCTTTCCCCTAGTAGTCAGCTGAGAGAACCCAGTCAATCCTTGTACCCAGACCATCTACCCAATGAGTGAATACTTTATCTGCTCTCCACTTGGCCCTCCCCACATCTCCCAGAGCACTCAGCCTCTCAATCTCCTCCCACCTGCCTAGCCCACCACTTTGGCCAACCACTCCTTTCCCCCCATTAGACCAATCCAGAGCAGTATCCTACACCATATTGAAATCTCCATCCAGGACATTCACTCCAGCTTCCATCAGTAATCTATCCTCCAGCAGCCCTTCCAACCAGTCCACTCTCTCATCATGGACTACTGGACAATAACATAATTCCACCACTATTGGCCCCCACCCCAGCCTCCTCTATATTCTCCATATGAGTTGCTCACCCTATCCCCCAATGTCCACCAGCTCTCCTTTTCCCTTATAAATTAATACCCCAATACTTTTACACCATTCAGTCACCCCACTCCATTCCTTGGTCCAATTCAGCTTGTCCCATCTTCTTCTCACATCTAACATCCTGCAGAAGAGAAAGATCAGCCTTCAATTCTTATAGCTACTCAAATATGTTCCAACATTGTCTCAAACCCTGCAACCCATTGACATTCAGAGACATAATATTAGTTGTACTGTTCATAGAAAATATTGTTTGTAGATAATGCAACTCTCTCAGCCCATTCAGAATTTCGGCTCAATGTCCATCCTTGACAAGTCTAAAAAACACTCAGCTTCCACCTCATCCTCCTTAGCCTCATTATTTTCCAATGCAGCAACTACCCCCTGAGCAGCTTCATCATCCTTGTTCTCTGCTTCTTTTCTGTAGTCTTCACAGACTGATCTCCATAGCTCAGCCCTATCTTTTGCCACCCAACAATTTTCTACTATCTGCCCTGCTGCCTCCCTCAACTCAGCTTCTCACTTCACATCCACCCTCATATTCTTTCTCTGCCAGCAAGATCACCATCATCTCTATTAATAGCTTATCCACCACTCTCTCTCCCACCAGGATACCCTACCACTCTACATCCCCCAGAATGTGGAAATCCACCTCTGCAAGTTCATCTGCCACCAGATCATTAAGTATAGCCAGCAGCCATCCTGCCCCCCCAATCCAACCCACACCTGGGGTCATGGGCCTCTTGCTCTCCCTGTCCTTGCTGATATCCTCAGTATCTTCACCTTCAGCTACACCAAGCATGACATCTGGGACTCCAAACTTCACATTCTGTATTCTCTTCATTACTGCATCCTCCCTCTCAGCCTCCAGCACCAGGAATCTGTCCAAGCTCACTTCTGTTCCAGCCCCTATCATCAATCTCCTTCACTACAGTCACATTCTCAAAGGTCTCCCAGGCCTTCACCCTCTGCTCCACAGCCCCTTCCAACTCCCACAGTGCTATCAACAAGTCCTCTTCCTCTTCCTCAGTCCCCCTCACCCTCAACACCTTGCATTCCACAGGGCTCCACTTCAATGCTCTTGGCCAGTCACTCATCTTCTCTGTCACCTCTCTCTCAGCCACCCTCAGTCTCATCTCCACATCTCCTGTCCTGAAGGTTATCCCCTCTCATATCTGAAAACCAATATTGATAACATCCCCATACTCCTTCATCATCTTACTAACTCTACCCCTTATCTCCTCTACTAATACTATAGGAACCCCCTTGACCACCAGGTGCACCACTCTGGGGTCCCAGTACAAACATCTCAACAATGGAACCATGACCTCACCCACTGTAATCTCCTTCACCAGAGCCTCCACCAGATATTTCTTCTCCACAAATCCTACTTCAACCCCCTCCAACCCCTTGAGGAACTTCACTAATACAACATCCACCAGTTGCTTCTCCAATAGCCCCAAGACCATCTTTACCATCACTGCTAGGCCCCAGAAGCTCACCATGACTGCGGTTTCTGAGATCAACTTCTTGAGTAATGGGACCACCACCAGCCCTATTACACTATCTGACAGATCATCCCTGTACACCAGCTCCAATCCCCCCTGGATCCCCTTATCATCATCAGCAATCATATCTGGATTTTTTTCCAGATTGGCCATCATACTACCATCAGTAGTCTCAGCCACTATGTCAGTTACACCTCCTCCAGCCTCCTCCTTCCCACCCCCAGAGAGTGCTCCTCCAGTATCTCCAGACTTCCTCTTCTCCTTCCCCACTATCTTCTATCTCTCAGTACCCTCTCCTCCTCTGCCATTCTTGACTGCTGCCACAAAGCTCACCTCCCCACTGTCTTCTGCCTTCTTACTTGACTCCTGCCTCCCTCCTGCTCCTCTACTCATCAATGGTCCAAAAAACCCTGGCCCCAACCCTATCTCTCCCTTGCCATACTGCTATTTAAAGGCTGGCCTACCTTCCACACCAGTACACTTGCCAGAACCTTGCTTAGTCACCATTGCCTTAAGAGTTTTCTCCAAAAAGTAATGAAAAGTATATCAAAAGTGTGTGTGAAAATTTGTGTAACATGAAAGTTACCAGAGAGAGATGGTTGTCCTTGCTGACTGATCTTGCTGACTACTCTGATATAGTTCAAGACCAAGTGGCCAAAAATACCTTCATATAAAGTATTTACCAAGAAATCATCTTGGGGACATAGTAAGTGAGTTTTGGAGTTCTAGATATTGTACTCAGAGGATTGGTGGTCAGAGTGGAGGGAGAGCACTCTGGTGTAGTTGAGGGAGGGAATGCTGAGGATGGTAGTGAGCCCAGGGAGAGCAAGAGGTCCATGACTTCAGGTATTGGTCATATCAGGGGGGTGGGATGGCTGCTGGCCACTCTTAATGATCTGGCAGCAGATGAACTAGAGAGGTAGATTTCTGGGTCCTGGGGGGGGGGGTGGAGTGACAGAGTATCCTAGTAGGAGAGGGAGTGGTGGACAAACTATTGATAGAGGTGATGGCAATCTTACTAGCAGAGAAGAGGTATGAGGTAGATGCAAAGAGAGAAGCCAAGTTGAGAGAGGAGGCAGGGTGGGTGATGGAAAACTGTTGGGTGACAAAGGATGGGGCTGAATTGTGTTTGTTAGTCTGTGAGAACTATAGGGAAGAAGCAGTGAAGAAAGATGATGAGGATGCTCAGGAGATTGTGGCTGTATTAGTAAGAAATGAGATTGAGGAGGACAAGGTGGAGGCAGAGCTTCTCTTGAACCTATCTAGGATGGACATCAAGCTGGAAGTCTGAAGGAACTGGGAAAGTGGCACTATCTATAAATATTTTTTCCTATGATCAGTATCACAAATATTTTGTCTTTGAATGTAAATATGCTATAGGGTGTGAGGCACTGTCAGAATATGTTTGAATGGCTATAGGGCTTAGAGGCAGATCTCTTTCTGCTGTAGAATGTGATATATAAAGGGAAGGTGAACAGACTAAATTAGACTAAGAAATGGGGTGGGGTGGCTGAATGGTATGGAAATGTTGGGAGCTTGATACACAGAGAGAAAGAAGAACTGGTAGACATTGGGGGATAGGGTGATTGTCTAGTTTGGAGAATGTAGAGGAGGCCGGGGTGGGACCCCATAGTAGTTAGATCATATTACTGTCTGGCAGTCCAGGGTGAGAGGGTGGATTGATTAGAAGGGCTGCTGGAGGAGAGATCTCTGATAGAAGCTGGGGTGGATATCCTGGGTGGGGATTTCAATATGGTGTGAGATATCACTCTGGATCAGTCTGATGGAGGAGCTGGAGTAGTTGGTCACAGTGGTGGGCTGGGCAGGTGAGAGGAGATTGAGAGGCTGAGCACTCTGGATGATGTGGGGAGGGCCAAGTGGGGAGTGAATAAGGTTTTCACCCATTGGGTTGATGGACTTAGAACAAGGATCATTTGGGTGCTCTCAGCAGACTGCTGGGGAGAAGATGTTTAGCAGGAACTTGGGGTGGTCTAGTGCCCCTGGTCAGACCATTGGGGGGTGCTAGGGCAGGGAAACTTTGAGGGTAGTGGGGAGGGGCCTGGACATTGGTGGCTCAATTGTGCTCTGCTGGCAGATGGGGACCTGTGGGAGAGATGGGAGGGGCCATCCTCTCTCTGGTAACTTTCGCGTTACACAATTTTCCACACACACTTTCGACACAATTTTCATCGTTTATTGGAGAAAACTCATAAGGTGATGGCAACCAAGCAGGGTACTGACAAGCGTACTGGTGTGGGAGATGGGCCAGCCTTTAAGTGGCAGTATGGCAAGGGGGGGATGGGTCTGGGATCAGGGTTCTTTGGACCGTCGACAGGTGGAGGAGGAGGTGGAGGGCAGGAGTTGAGCAGGAAAGCTGGGAGGGGAGGAGTAGCAAGCTTTGAGGCGGCAGTCAAGAATGATGGAGGAGATGTGGAGACTGAGGGATGGAAGACTATGGGGAAGGAGAAGGGGAAGTCTGGAAGTACTGGAGGTGCACTCTCTGGAGGAGGGAAGGGGGGGGCTGGGGGAGGTGTGACTGGTGTAGGGGGTGGGACTGCTGATGGTGGTGTGATGGCTAATCTAGAAAAAAATCCAGATGTGACTGCTGATGGTGACAAGGGGGGCCAGGGGGGATCAGGGCCGGTGCACAAGGGTGATCTCTCGGATGGTGTAATGGGTCTGGTGGTGGTATCATTACTCAAGAAGTCGATCTCCGAATTCGCAGTCACAGTGAGCTTCTGGGGCCTGGTGGTGATGGCAAAGATGGTGTTGGGGCTCCTGGGGAAGCAGCTGGTAGATGTGGCGTCAGTGAAGTTTCTGAAAGGACTGGAGGGAGTTGAGGTTGGATTTGTTGAGGAGAAGCACCTAGTGGAGGCACTGGCAAAGAGGATCAGTGTGGGTGAGGTAGCGGTGCCGATGTCGAGGTGCTTGCGCTGGGACCCGAGGGTGGTGCACCTGGTAGTCAAGGGGGTCCCTATGGTGTCAGTGGAGGAGACTAGGGGAAGGGTCGGCGAGGTGATGAAGGAGTATGGAGATGTAGTGGATATCGGCTTTCAGATGTGGGAGAGGACGATATTTAGGACAGGAGATGTGGAGGTGAGACTGAGGCTGGCTGGTAGGGAGGTGACAGGGAAGGCTAGTGACTGGCCAAGGGCCCTGAAGTGGGGCCCAGTTGAGTGCAAGGTGTCAAGGGTGAGAGGAACTAAGGAGGAGGAGGAGGACCTCCTGACAGCCTTGTGGGAGCTGGAAGGGACTGTGGAGCAGCAAGCAAAGGCCTGGGAGACCTTTGAGGATGTGACTGTAGTTGAGGAGATAAACAGCAGGAAGGTGCAAGTAGATAAGAAGGCATGGGAGAGGGAGCAGGGGAGGCAGATGCAGAGGGATCTACTGGCGAGCCTTAAGGGGAAGGCGGGTACAGGGATGGTGCCCCCACCGGGGTTCACTGGTGGCCCTGGGGGGCTTGAGGCATCACAGCATGCCCCTCAGCAGAAGAAGATTATCAGCGAGGATGATCTGGGGTTCTTCATTGACCTGGATGAGGAGGAGGGGGGCCGGCTGGGAACAGGAGTGTCCCCGAATGGTGTCCTGGGGCAAGAGACAGAAAGGGAGGATGTAGTGATGAAGGGGACACAATGTGTGAGTTTTGGTGTCCCAGATGTCACACTTGGAGGACTGGTGGTGGGGGTGGAGGAAGGGCACCCCAGAGAAACAGGGAGCAAAGTGGTTGAGGTTGATGAGGAGCACAAGGAATACAAGAGGCCCATGACTTCTGGTGTTGGGCGTATTGGGGGAGCAGGTTGGCTGCTGGCCACTCTTAATGATCTGGCAGCAGATGAACTCGCGGAGGTGGACTTTCAGGTCCTGGGAGGTGCAGAGTGGTAAGGAATCCTGGTGGGAGAAGGGGTGGTGGACAAACTGCTGATGGAGGTGATGGTGATCCTGTTGGTAGAGGAAGGGTATGAGGTGGATGTGAAGAGGGAGGCTGAGTTGAGGAAGGAGGCTGGGCGAGTAGTGGAAGACTGCTGGGTGTCGAAGGATGGAGCAGATCTCTGGAAGTCAGTTTGTGAGGATTATAGAGAAGAAGCAGAGGAGAAAGATGATGAGGATGCTCAGGGGGTTGCGGCGGCACTAGCAAGGAAGGAGATTGAAGAGGAAGAAGTTGAGGCAGAGCACCTCTTGGACTTGTCTAGGATGGATATCGAGCTGGAAGTTTGAGATGACTAGAAGAGCGGACTTATCTAAAATCATTTTTCCTATGAACAGTACAACCAACATTTTATCTTTGAATGTCAATGGGTTGAGGGGTGCAAAGTGCCGTCAGAATATGTTTGAATGGCTACATGGCTTAGAGGCAGACCTTTTTCTGCTACAGGATGTGCGATGCAAAGAGGAGGTTGACAGGGTGAATTGGACTAGGGAGTGGGGTGGGGTGGCTGAATGGTGTGGAAGTATTGGAATTCTGATCCGAAGGGGTAGAGGGGAATTGGTGGACATTGGGGGGTGGGGTGAGCACATAGTCTGGGAGATGTGGAGGAGGCCGGGGTGGGGCCCAGTAGTAGTTGGATCATGCTACTGTCTGGCAGTTCAGGGTGAAAGGGTGGACTGGCTGGAGGGACTACTGGAGGAGGGGTCCTTGATGGAGGCAGGGGTGGACATCCTGGGAGGGGACTTCAATATGGTACAAGATACTGTGCTGGATAGGTCTGATGGAGGAGCTGGGGTGGTTGGTCGCAGTGGTGGGCTGGGCAGGTGGGAGGAGATTGAGAGATTGAGTGCACTGGGTGATGTGGCGAGGACTAAGTGGGGAATGGACAAGGTCTTCACACACTGGGTAGATGGGCTTGGAACAAGGATTGACTGGGTGCTCTCAGCTGACTGCTGGGGTGTTGATGTTTGGCAGGATATTGGGGTGGTCTGGTGCCCCTGGTCAGATCATTGGAGGGTGATAGGGCAGGGGAAATTCGGGGGTAGTGGGGAAGGGCCTGGACATTGGCGGCTCAATTGTGCTATTCTGACTGATGGAGATTTGTGGGAGAAATGGGAGGGGGAAGTGGTGGCTGGTGTGGCTAGATGGAAGGAGGAGGGGGCTCTGGTGGGGCTCTGGTGGGTGAAGCTGAAGGAGGCGGTGAGGATGTACTGGAGTGAGGCAGGGAAACAGAGGGGGAGGATTTGGAGGATGAAGGGGAAGTGGGCATCCCGCAGGATGGAGCAGCTTCTATGGCAGTGGTCAGAGCTGAAGGAGCATAGAGGAGAGGAGGAGGAGGAGGACTGGTAGGAGGCGCGGGTGAGGATAGAGATTGAGGAGCTGAAGGGAGTCTGGAGGATGGAGGAGGAGAGCCGAGTACAGGGCATAGTGGCAAGGCTCAGGTGGCAGGGGCTGGAGGAAGGAGAGAGGCCAACCAAGTATCTCTTCCGGCTGCTCAGGGCAAGGAGAGTGAGGCAGAGGTGGGAGGGGATCATTGGAGAGGATGGTGGTATGGTGACAGGGGTCCAGGAGATCCTTGGGGAGCTTAGGAGTCGTTGGGGGAAGTTGTGGAGTGAGGAGGAGGGAGGAGCCGATGGTGAGGACATTGCAGAGTGCTTGGAGGATTGGTGTCCCCCAGAGGTAGAGGGGCTTGGGGAACTGTCGAGACCAGTGAGAGAGGAGGAGATTCTACAGGTTCTGGTGACTACCAAGTCAGGGACTGCCCCCGGAGAGGATGGGCTGCTGTGGGACTTCTGGAAGAGAATGGTGAAGGTAGAGGAGGTGCAACAAGAAATGAGGGATATGTGTGATGAGGTGATTGAGTCAGGTTCCTGGCTGGGCAGCCAGAAGTTGGGGTTGGTGGCACTGCTGTTTAAGGATAAAGGGCAGAGGGAGGACTGGAAGAATTGGTGACCAATAATGCTCCTGGACATGGACAGAAAGTTAGTCATGAAGGTACTGGTGGCGAGGCTGCAAGTGGTGGTGCAACAAATCCTGGGGGAGGAGCAACGAGGCTTTGTAGGAGGATGGCTGATTAGAGATGGCACAGCTTGGGTGCATGGGGTGATTGAGGGGGTACGAGCAATAGGGTTGGATGGCAGGCTGGTTTTCCTGGACCAGGAAAAAGCATATGATAGGGTGCAGCGAGTCTGGTTGTGGAAGGTGCTAGAGAGGATTGGAATTCCTGGGCTGCTGGGAGATGCAATTGTCTGCCTTCTGGAGGAGAGTCAGGCAGCAATTATGGTGAATGGCCACAGGGGAGTGGCCTTCCCTCTTGGGTGGGGGGTTCCCCAGGGAGACCCCCTGTCCCCCATCCTGTATGCTCTGTCCTTGGAGCCTTTGCTGGATAGAGTCAGGAGGAGAGTCGAAGGGCTGACAGTATTGGGCATAAACTGGAAAGTGGGGGCCTTTGCAGATGATATGGTGGTGGGCCTGGGCACCATTGTGGATATCATGGAGCTTAAAGAGGCTCTAGGGTGGTATGAGTAGTGCTCTGGGCAGAAGCTGAACTGGCATAAGTGCAAAACAATGGTCTTGGGGAATGGGCTGGTGGGAGGTAACATCATTGGAACAATTGTCCCCCCTGGGGAGGTGGTGTGGTACCTGGGGATTTTTCTCTCAGTGTATGGGTCTGTTCTACCCAAGGCATGGTGGGAGGCCAGGGTGGGGATGTGGGGAGGAGTATTGGGGAGCTGGGGAGGGTGACACATCTCTCTGGCTGGCAGGGTGAATGTTCTGAATGTCTACTGGATGCCAAAGCTGTGGTATTTGGCATACCATCTGGACTTTCCAGCCTGGGTGGTCAAGAGGCTGCAGAAACTGGCAAGAGAGTGGATCTGGGTTGGCCGCCAGAGCCAGATTAAGTGGGAAGTTTTGGCAACACCAGTGGAGAGGGGAGGCCTGGGGCTGGTGGACTTTCCAAAGCGTCTGCACTGCCTAAGGGCCTGGTGGTTGAAGAGAGCAGCAGTACTGAAGGGGGGTGGTTGGGTCCCCTTGATGCAGAAGGTGTGGGAGGCGAGGTTTGCCCCCAGGGGGTCCTCTGGGGACCTTACAACATTGGTAGAGGGGGGAGGAGGTAGAAGACTCCGGTATAAGGGGTTCTGATGGGGGGTGGCAGAGGGAGCCCACAGGATCAGGGTAAGGTGAGAGGGCCATGTCGCAGCAGAGGAGGAGGATGGCAGTGGTATAGACTGCTACTGGGGGGAGTGCCAGCAATAGACTTTGACCTAGGGGATGGTGTGGAGAGTCAGGGGGGTATAGGACAGGACCTTTGGCCAGAGGGGTGGCAGCGAGTGGGAATTGGAGAAGAGTGGGACTGGAGCAGACTATGGACCTGGGGTAAAGAGACAAAGAAGTGGTTGCCGCCCAAGTTCTGGGTGATGTGGTGGAGGGTGCTGAGGCGGAATATGATGTTGAACTTCAGGTCAGGCCATCTTGTCCCAGGGGGGGACTTCGAGTGTGAGGAATATCGAGGAGTAGGGCAGGAGGGGGGGGTGGTGTAGACCCCAGAGCACTGGCTTGGAGAGTGTGAGGTGCTGGATGAGTTTTGGGTAGCAGTTGGGAGTAGGTTGGGTGGGGGTAGCAGGAGTCGAGGAAATGGTCGTTGGGAGGTGTTAAAGGAGCGAATGGTGGGGGGGATTGGTGATGAGTGGCTCACACTGGGATGGGCGTTGGTGATATGGGTAGGACTTGCAGGTCATTGGTGGGCAGTGTTTGAGGAGGGCAGGCAGATGTCAAAGGAGGAAAAGATAGCAAGATGGGAGAGTCTGCTAGTTGATCTGGTGTCAGGATGGCAGAAAGGGTGGGGCTCACAAGGGGGGCACCAGCGGAGATTAGTGGAGACAATATGTGACAGAAGTGAAGGGAGAATATGAGTTGAGGGTGGGGAGGTGGTATTTGCGAGGATAGGGGTAGGAGGACAGGAGTGGGTGGGAGTGAGCTAGGATAGGGTTGGGAAGAGGCTACCAGTGTGGTACAAGGACATATTTGATGTTATAGATAGTTAATAAATGGGGCTGCAGCCTATAGAAAAAAAA
>RQIL01003998.1:0-13007 GCA_003951145.1 Jimgerdemannia lactiflua
TAGAAATTTTTTAAATATTATAATGTATGATATGAAATAGAAACAGGAATAGACATTTGATTGTAGTACTCAAATCCAATTCTCAAATATAGTATAGCTGTCATTCTACAATTGTAGAAACTTTAACAACTGTAAAGATTCTATAAATGTAAAGAATTTAGAGTTGTAAAGTTTCTGACTCACAGAAAATGCAGTCATAACTTAGCCACCTCATAGCTAGCAAAACTGTATAAATAACCTAGTATTTTAAAGTGAATAAAGTAGTCAGCTCAGTTCAGTTCTTTATATATTCTTTCTCTCTTCCAAAATCCTTCCAACTCACCAAGATCTATGTCCTCTACATTACAACTTAGTACCCATTGGCTAGTGATTCAAGACAATAAATCTCTCACTTTTAAGCTGAAAAATGAATAACCACTGCTGCTACTGCTGCTGCCACTACTGCCACTGTACAGATATCATGTCACATATAGCATTTGTCTGCACCATCTACTATTAATTGGTTGTTCCAGTTATCAGTCTCATTTCTGTGAACTGTTAGTAGGAACAATACTCTGGAAGGACACATCATTGACTGGATCACTCTTTAGTTCGAGGGATAATATTACAAGAATTAATCACTGAAAACACTGAACAAACCACATACTGAACAGACCACTATACAGACCACCTGATTATTTTGAAAATGATGAACAGACTGCTGTATGGACCACTACCACACAAGAAGAAGAGTCTTTACTTGGATTTTGAAGAAACTTATAGATTTCTTAGTAAGTAGAATTGTAAGCTTCTCTTTGAGATCATTAGTTATAGTAGTAATAGCTGCTATTTGAGGGACTTCTTTAATTCTTGAGAGAGCATCTGCTATAACTAGTGCTCTTAATGAATTGAATTGAATCAAATTTGACTCAAACTTGATTCAATTTGATCAAATCAAAGGTCTAATTTGATTTGATTCAAATCAAATTGAAGGCTAATTTGATTTGAGGTCTGATTTGAACCCTATTTTTCAAAATTTAATAACTCGATAAATACACATCTAAATTTAATGATATTTAGCTTGTTAGATTTCTCTTATATAGGGGAATCCAACAAGCTAAAGATCATTAAGTTTAGACATGTATTTGTTAAGTTATTATATATCAAAAAATAGGGTTTGAATTGGACCCTTGATTTGATTTGAATTCAATTTGATTTGAACTTAATTCAAATTGAAAAATCCCCAATTCAATTCAATTCAAATGACCATCAATTCAATTTAATTTGAATTGATTTGATTCATTTGGAAGTACTAGCTATAACATCAGTTTTGCCTGGATAATACTCAATAATAAAGTTATAATCTATTAGAGATTTCATTTATCTTACTTGTCTTTTAGTCAAAGTAGATTGGCAGTAAATATAGATAAGTGATTGATAATTTGATATTATAGAGAAGTATTTTTCTATGAGAAAATATCTTCATTCTTTGAGATTTCTGACTATAGTATATAGTTCTTTCTTATAAGTAATATATTATGTCTTTATATCTTTCAGCTTTTGTAAGAAGAAGACTACTAGATGTTTTTCTTAAGTAAGAACTACTCTAATTGCTATATCAGATACATCAGTTGTCACTTCAAAGAATTTATTAGGATCAGGAATAGTAACTACTGGAGTATTTATCAATAGTCTTTTTAAGTGATTAAAGGCTTGAGTTTATACAGCAGTTTATTGTTTTTTCACATCTATAGCTTTTTGAGTAAATATAGTCAAAGAAGTCACTATTCTAAAGAACTCTTCTATGAAGGTTCTAAAATAGTTTACTAGCTTTAGAAATCCTTATAATTTCTTTAGTATCTCTAATTGAGACCAATTTTGTATAGTCTTAATCAATCTGAGTGATGTTTGTATAGTTTCTTTTCCAATAATATATCCTATATATTCTACTTCTGTTTATAGAAAATGACATTTCTCTAATTTCAAATATAGTTGATTCTTTCTAAAAATAGTAAAGACTTCTCTCAAATATTGAAGATAATTTTCTAGTATTGAACTGTAGATGAAAATATCATCTATATATACTGTAATGTGCCTAGCTCAATAGAGACAAATTACAAGGTTGAGTGGCTGTGTAGATTGGCTTGAGCCCTAGTTACTTTGTTAAAAAACAACAAAATGTTTAGATAATATATATAAGTTTCTTGTATTGATATTTAGTGGTATAATATTCAACAGCTGGAGACTTCTGCAAGTGATTTCCTAATTTGGCAGTATTCTTGGATTGTGCATGTGAATGGATTTTCTTTTGGAGTAGTAGACTAATTTGTGTGATATGGGCAATCTTGTATATGGTGAATTTGGTGGATTTTCTTATGAGCTCTCTTGGAATCAGTAATCAATTTCCTTATAGGTGTGGGTTCTGAATATTTGTAATTAATGATTGAGTTTTCTTATGTGTATGGGTTCTGGATGCAGTTGATGGACAATTGGAATGAGGCAGATTCTGTGAAGTATGGCAGATCAGTGGATAAGATGGCGAACTTGAAAATTGTAGCTTATTCTTTAAGTAGCAGACTTGGATAATGCGAGCAAACAATGTAGCTTATTCTTTAAGTAGCAGACTTGGATAATGCGAGCAAACAATGTAGATCAGTGAAATGTAGCAGATTGGCAGACAAAATGTAGATCAGCAAAATGTGGCAGATTAGTAGACAAAATGTAGAATGATGCAGGTGAATGATGCAGATTGGTGGAATGCAGCAGATTAGTGGACAAAATGTAGAACAATGTGGATCAGCGGAATGTGGTGAATTGGCGGACAAAATGTAGAATGATGCAGATCAGCAGAATGTGGCAGACTTCTTGAAAATGGACTTTGGCTGGCAAAGCTACATCAGGACTACTTTATTTGCATGAATGGATTTACTGTGAAAGTGCATTGGGACTGGCTTTGAGGCAGATTCCTTTAACTGGTAGACTTAAACTGGCAGATTACTTGAAAATAGTGAACTTTTCTTGATGAACTTCTTTGTATTGGAAAGTAGACCAGAGTGGAAATGAGATATCAAGCTCACAATCTCCTAGAAGAGGCTCTAGAGTGGGTGTTTCTCCTAAGTGTTGCAATCTAATCTTTTGGGATCAAGTGGCTTTTGGCAGGTATATCTCTCAAAGTATTGTAGGCAGACTTGTCTTTTGCTTTTTGGTTTCAATTTCAGACTGAGGTTTATTCACTCTTATCTCTGGGGTATTTTATACATTGTAGTTGCTACCTGGTTACTATCTGGCTAATTATAGGTTTTGCTAATTATGATGTATTTGGAGTGACAGCCGCTGTCAGAGTGATAGCCACTGTCAGGGTGATAGCCACTATCAGAGATTTTCTCTATTTTAGCTATCTGGTTATTTATACAGTTTTCTGCAGCAATGGTTGCTGTGCTGGTTACTAAGCTAAGTGTTTATATCATCTGGTTTGCTTATGTCATCTGGCTAATTATGAGAGGTTCACATCTTGGTGATTTGTTACATCAGCCCCCACTAAAAGATGGTCTGTCCCAGACTATCCTTTAGTCATCATTCCAGTAGGCATAAGCATCTTCAGAATCTATGCCCATACCATTATCTTCTTCTATATCTGGGTCACTCCATTTAAGTTCTGGGTCTTCTTCTTGTTCTTTAGGAAATAGGATGTCAAGTTGTTGAAGGATACTCTAAAAGGTGGTTTTGCTCATCTGGTGGATGTCATTGAGGCAGAGATGAGACTACACCAGGGCTCCAACATTTTGTCTGTATAAGGTATAGATTCATTTGGCAGTTTTTACTTCTCTGAGAGTAATTCCTGCTGGGCTCCTTATGTAAGGTTGGTCTGTCAATAGTTATCTGATATTATAGAAGGCCTATAGATGGTAAATCTGAAGCAACCTTTGGGTGATGGTGAGGTTCTCTTGATGCTTCTGAATTAATTTTATTGGAGTTCCTTCAAGTTGGTGGAACTGGGGCAAAGGAATTGGCAGGGCTTGAAAGGAGCTGAGAATGAGGGTCTGGAGGCACTGGTCTATCCTCTGAGTTATGGTTTGTGCAGATATATCTTGAGGCAGTTGATGTAAACTGAAGTTCTCAAGATTTGTCTATCCATGCTTCTTATATAGATGCTGGCTCCTCTGATACTGTGTACAAGGTATGGTCCTTCCCATTTCAGTTCCAGTTTGGTAGCAAAGTTTGTTTCAATTATGCTTCTCCAACTAGGACTTAATCTCCAATCTTAATCTTCTGATCCTTCTTTTTCTGGTCATAATACTTCTTTTGTCTTTCCTGGGCTTTGATAATCTGATTTCAGGCATCTTTTCACAGCTGATTTCCTTTTTCAAGAAGCTTTCCGATATTCTCAGAGTCAGTAGTTCTGGTCTTCTTGGCAAACATCATTTCGAAGGGTTTTTGTTTGGTTGAGGCAGCAGGGGTGTTTCAGATTTCCCACAGAATTTCAGATAAGCAGAGATTCCAATTGGTAGGATTGATCTTGGCATGTTCTTTCTTGATAATCTGGTTCATTCTTTCAGTCATTCCATTGGTTTGCAGATGATAAGAGGTGGTCCTTTTCAGGTGGATCTTATGAATTCATGCATAACTTGAGATAATATTATTCACAAATTCAGTTCTTCAGTCAGAGATGAGTTCTTCAGGGGGCCCATATCAGTAGGTGAAGTCATGAAGGTGTCCAACAATGGTCAGAGTATCTGCAATCTCCATGGGGTATGCTTTAGGCCATTTGGTCAGATGTTCAATAAATACTAGAATGTATTTGTTTCATTTTGGTATTACTAGTAGAAGTCCAATTACATCTACTCTCATCTTTGGAAGATGTGAGTGGGTGGGAGAATTGGTTGCAGAGAGGCTTAATAGTTCTTCTTTCTTTGATACTTCTGGCAGGTGTCACAATTTTTGGATAATGTCTCAGACTTGTGCTCTGAGGTGGGGCCAATGTTGATATTATTCTTGAATCTTGTCTTCTGTACTTGTCTGTCCTTGGTGGGCTTTCTGGTATTCTTGTCAGATGAAATCTACTTGCTTCTTAATGGTCATGGGAACTTCTTTGAGAGTGCAGTTCTGAGATACACCCTTTCTTTGGTTTATTGGATCATATGAGAGAGAATATCAACATTGTTATAAGTTCTTCCTACTTTGTAGATGATGTTGATTTCATAATCTTGAAGAATAAGGATCCATTGGGCAAGGATTCCAGTGGGGTCTTTTTGGTGCAGTAACCATTTGAGGGCTACATGGTCTGTAATCAGGGTGAACTTTCTTCCAATGAGGTAATGTTTGAACAAGGTGACTGCTCATATGACTGCAAGGCATTCCAATTTAGTGCTCCCATAGTTGGTCTGCTACTTATTGGTGGCTCTGCTTGTATAAGCTATCACATAGTGTTATTTGTCAGGTCCTTCTTGTGCAAGGATTGCTTCGAGGCCATTTTTGGATGTATCAGTATACAGAATAAAAGGTTTCTATAGATCTGGTCAGACTAGGATTGGTGCTGAGGTCAGACAGTATAGTAGTTTTTAGAAGGCTTCTTCTTGTGGTTCTTTCTATTGGAATGGTACCCTGTTCTTTAGTAAGGTTTAGATTGGGGCAGAGATTTTGGCAAATCTCTTAATAAATATTCTATAGTAAGATGCAAGCATCAGGAAGGACAGGGCTTCTTTTGGGGTCTTGGGGACAGAAAAGTTTGATCTTTTTGGGGTCTGCATGTATTCTATCTTTAGAAACTATGAATTCAAGAAATTCAAGCTTCTGTTTGCCAAAGTAGCACTTATTTGAGTTGAGTCTCAGATGGTTTTGTTGAATGAGTTTGAAGAATTCTTCAAGGTCTTGCAGGTGGTCTTTGAAATTTACTAAGTAGATTTTGGAATTGTCTACATAAACAATCAGGCAGTAGTAGATGAGAGGGGCATATACTAAGTTCATCATTTGTTGAAAGGTTGGGGGGTATATTGCAGAGTCCAAAAAATATTCGGAGATACTCAAACAATTTTCCTAGGGCAAGAAAAGTTGTCTTTTGAATGTCTTTGGGGTCCATTGGTATCTCATGGAATCCTGCAAATAGATCCATGCTGCTGAAATATCTTGCATTTTGTAGCTGGTCCAGAAGGTCATCAATTTGGGGCAAGGGGTATGCATCTTTTTCAGTTACTGTATTGAGTTTCTGAAGTCTACAACAAGTCTCTATCCTCCTTTCTTTGGTACAATAAGTATAGGGCTGGCCCAAGGGCTGGTAGAGGGTCAGATGACTCCATTGTCTGAGAGTTCCTGTATGTGTTCTTTTTCAAATGTTTTCAAGTGGTGGGGTATCCTGTATGGTTTCTGTTGGATGAGTGTTGCATTTCCTATATTTATACTGTGGTGGTATGATGGGTTATATGGCAGGTTACCATAGTCTGTAGTGGAGATGTCCTGATATTTATGAAGGAGTTCAGTCAATTGTTGTTATTGCTGAGGGGTCAATTCTTCTCCAATGTTTGTGGAAGGCTTCACTTTCTCCTGGGTCACAGAGGGGCCTTTCCTTTCTTCTGTGACCTTTTGCCATTTCCCTGTAAGTTTAATTCATAAACTTCTCTATATGTTCAGTTGAGATAAGGCACAAGGTATTCAATGATGGTTCCTTTTGGCAAGATGATGTTGTCCCAGCTTGTATTAGTTGCTTGAGAGTGTATTGGGTTCATCTTGTCAGGGAATATATATCCTTCTATATGCAGATTTCAGATTTCTTCATTGGGTTTGAAGAAGAGATTCCTGGGGTCTGGTGGTGCAAAGATTTCGATAGTGGTTTGCTCTCTTGGCTCAAGGATAGATTCTTGTAAAGCTTTACTGGTTAGTGGAAAACTTGCTGAGGGGCATTTGTTTTGAATTGGCTGACCTGAAGAAGGTGTACTTCCTTCTTATCAGAGCTTCCAAATCCTTCAGTTTGTCTGGTTCCTTGAGTGAGCTTGGGTACTTCTTGCAGCAGAGGAGTCTTGTATTCAAGAAAGACTGCCTGTGTAATTTTGTCTTCTTTGTTGATTCGAATTTATTCACCACTTCCATTTCTTAAGATGACTTTGATTTTGCCTGTATATCCTGGGTCAATGGTTCCTTCTTCAGTAGAGAGTCCTTCAAGGGCAAGACCAGACCTTGAGATTAACTAGATGTAAGTTCTTTTTGGTGCTTGCATGGCAATACCAGTTCTGATAAGCTTTGTACTTTTGGGGCCCATAGTGGTGTCATAAAGACTGCTGAGATCTTAGCCAACATCTTTCTGGTATGTCTTCTTTGGTGAGATTGTATTGGGATGAAGCAGGGTAAACTGTGCAATATTCTTGCCAAGTATAGGCTGTCTATGGGCTGAGGCTCCTGTTGCTTCAGATCTCCAATCTTTGATGTTTAGGTGTGGCCATCTTGCTTCAGTAGAGAGGTCTCAAAGATAATTAATTCCTCTTTTTCCAGTGGGGTCTAGGGCTTCCATGAAGTTGATAGCATTGTCTATCTATTCTTGGTAAGTTGTATGGTGAATGAGAGTCAGGATATCTTCTCCTAGGTCATATATCTTGAGGACCTTTCTTGTGGGTTTCTTCTTTTTCTCCTTTCAAATCTTTGCTTGGTCATCTCTTCTTTTGAGTATGTGCACAATCACATCCTTGCTGAGACAGATCTTTTTATGTTAGCAATATCCCATGGCTTGGAAGTGCTTCTTTCTTTCTTTGATTTCTCCTAGCTTTGGAAATCTGAATCCATTCATATCATACTTTGGTGGGAGGGTAGAGAGGGGTTTCACTTCTGTCTGAGTGTAAAATCCTACTCCATATCTTCTTTTTGTAAGTGTGGTAACTGATTCTTGAAATGAGATTCCTTCTGCAATGATTTTCAGAGATTTCCTTTTGATACTCTGTTTGGCTTGCTGGTCCAATATATGGCATTGATAGCAGTAGTCTCTTGGTGAGTGGAAAATGACTTGATGGGGGCATCTGCTCATTTGGAAGGCTCTTTCTTGATGGGTTTCAGGCCTTGGGATGACTGGCTGAGAGCTGGGTCCAGCTTCTTCTTCACTTCAGGGAGTATTGTCATCTTCTCTTTCTTGTGGTGCCCAATTCGGATCATCCCATGAAACAATTGCAGGGAGCTCTTCATTTTCAGAAATACCATCATCTTCTTTCTCTGGTGGTTGGTCCCAAATTGCTTATACTTCTGCTTCTTCAATTTTGGGATTGGGCATGGCCTTTCAGCTGAGTATTGTGAAGGTATCTCTTCTTCTTTCTCCTGCATTCAGGGCATATAGTGCCAGGGCTTTTTCAAATTCCCACATGTCTGGATGAGTGTTCCTTGCATTTCTGTCTTTGGAGGCATTTGGTGCATTCTCTGGCTTCTCTAGCAATGGCTCCAATTGTGATGGAGATAGTATCTTATGCCTACACATTATCTTCTGGTCTGTCTTCTACCATATTGATTTGGGGCCTCAGTCTGGGGTCATTGTCATTTTTGGAATCCTCCTCTTCCTCCTCCTCTGTGGTAGATTCTTTGCTGCTAGCATATTCTTCTTGAATAGTCACCTTCTTCTTCTTCTTTGATAACTTGAAACTGGTAACTTTGACTCAGTACTTCTTTTCTCTATAGTTGAATTTGAGTACTTATTGGCCGATATTGACATCTGCATTCATCTCCTTCATTCAATTGGTACCAAGGATTATGTCATAGGTGATAGCTTCGGTCACAACTGCCTTGGGGATGGCAAACTGAATGTGTCCAAGAGTAATGGTGATGTTTCAGACTACTCCCAGGGGTTGAAATCGGGCTCCATCAGCTACTGTGATTCTGAGGCTAGAGAGTCTATCAATGGGCCATTGAATGCTGTCCAGGAATTTCTTGGCAATGACATATACTGCTGCTCCTATATCAATGAGGATTTTCGCTTTCTGGCCTCTGATTTCTCCAAACAGGTAAGTACTGATATGCCTTTCTGCAGCTTGTACTGCTGGGGTTGCCAGTTCTTCTTGAGGGATGGGGACTCTTCCTGTATAGGATCTGGTAGTTCACAGCAACTTGTTCCTTACTCCAGCAGGTGTCAACTGAAGGAACTACAAGAGTGAGACTTCCATCTTGGCTTCTTGGATCTTCTTCCAAGCTTCATTATAGATGTCCCAGAGTATGGTCTTTGAGATGTATTTCTTCTTGGACTTTGGGGTCTTAGTTTCTGATTTTGGTTCTTCTCTCATATCTTCATCAGCAGATTCTGGTAGGGAATCTTCTTCATTAATAGTAGCTCCAGGAATGAAAGGTGAAGGAGAGTGGGAAGGTGTATCAACCTGCTCTTCTTCATCTTCCTTTTGAATGGTTCTTCTGCTTGCTCTTTTGGATGGTTTTCCTACTACTCTAGGGTGGTCTACTGCTCTCTTCCTCTTTTCTGCTGGGTAGACTGTTTTGTATTCAGCCTTGGTTGGATACAAGTCCAGGTCACTGTATTCCTCACTGTTACTCTGCTCATAGTCTTCAACTGGGTGAGCTTCTGTCCTTTTGTTGTGGGTATCTTTTCAGTTTAGTGGTTTGGAATTTCTTGAGCTGTCTTGGTTGTTGTATTCAGGGGCATAGTATCCTTGTTGTCTACACTTGTAGCATTGGATCTCTGCTCTATCTCTTGAAGGATGGTTTCAACTATCAAAGGATGGATAGTTCCTCTGGTAATTCCAATTTTCATGTGGAGAATATCTTGGCTGGTAGTTCTGATTTTCTTAAGGAGGATATCTTGGCTGGTAGTTCTGATTTTTGCATGTGGTGAGCCTTTCAATCTGCTCAACTAGTCTGTCTATTTTTGAATTGAAATCTTGAATCTCATTCTTATCCTTCTTCCATTCTTTAATGGACTTTTCTCCTTTTGATTCTCCTTGGAGGATTCCTTGCAGAGCCTTGACCAAGAGGTCTTCTTTGTCTTCTTTCTGATTATCAGTCTAGGTGGTTTCTTATTTGACATCAAAGTATCCTTGGGCTATATCTACTTGTACTTCAGGCTTCCTGATACCCAGGGTTTGGACATGTTAAGTAATGTTGGGTGGAATTCCATTCATGAAGTCATTGGACCAATAATGTCTTGATTGGCAGCATTGAATCCAGCAGCATACATTCTCTTCGGGATTTTAGTAAAGAATGCTCTTGGAGATTCTTCAAGGTTCATCTTCATTCCCATGATGGATTCTTGAGCTTTGTGGCAGGTTTCATTTCCTGCATACTTTTCAATGATCCATGTTGCATGGCCTTATATTGTTCTTCTTCTGATCTTGCATTCTCTATGATATCTCCTAGGTCTATATTGACATCATTTGCAGTTTTGGTGAAGATGTCTTTGGCTGATTCTCTCAGCTGTACCTTGAAGACATTGATTTATCTTTTGGATCCTCCTCTGGATATCCCGCAAATGTGGGTAGAGTTGTGCCCATTTTATCCTTACTCTCTTCTGATTCTGTTTCAATTTCTGGCTCTGATTCTGAGTTGTTGACTATTGATGAATATGAGCTTGAAAGTGCTGAAGATCTGAGAGATGGTGCTCTTTTTGGTACTATTCTTAGAGTCTTGTAAGATGAATTCTTTGGATTGGGGTTATAGGTCTGGGTAAATCAGGGAAGACTCTTGGGGGGAATCTTTCAAGATAATCGTTGAGGTCTTGGATGAGATTGTCAAAGTCTTGATTGGTGTTGTCTACTTTGTCTGGTATGAGCTCATTAAAACCTCTGGTTGGTATATCTGCTAGTAGTACTAGTGGAGGATTGCATACAGTGCTGGCTTCTGCAATGTCAGATCCTTCTGATGCTGAGTAGTATCTGATTCTAGAGATAATTACATCTCTTTCTGTCCAAATACTTTGTAAAGCTGGGATTTCTTCTCCTATAGTAGCTGAAATTAGTGCTGTATCAAAGATTGCTATAATGCTGATCTCTAGGTTGAAGGTTGGGTTCTGTGAGCTGAAAAGTCACATAGATTGCTGGTTTGAAATCTTCCCAGTTAAGCCCTCAAATATAATGTGCCTGGCTCAATAGAGGTAGATTACAAGGTTGGGCAGCTGTGTAGATTGACTTGAGCCCCCAGTTACTTTGTTAAAAAGCAATAAAATGTTCAGATAATATATATAAGTTCCTTATATTAGTGTTTAGTGATATAATATTCAACAGCTGGAGACTTTCTGTGAGTGATTTCCTAATTTGGTAGCATTCTTGGATTGCATGTATGAATGGATTTCCTTCTGGAGTGGTAGACTAATTTGTGTGACATAGGTGATCTTATGTATGGTGAATTTGGTGGATTTCCTTATGGGCTCTCTAGGAATCAGTGATCAATTTCCTTATGGGTATGGGTTCTAGATGTTCTTGACAGACAATCAAGTTTCCTTATGCATATAAGTTTTGGATGCAGTTTATGGACAATTGGAATGAGGCAGATTCTGTGAAGTATGGCAGATTGGCAGATAAGATGGCAAACTTGAAAATAGTGACTTATTCTTTAAGCAGCAGACTTGGATAATGCAGGCAAATGATGCAGATCAGCAGAATGCAGCAGATTGGCAGACAAAATGTAGAACAATGCAGATCAGTGGAATGTGGCAGATCAGTAAACAAAATATAGAATGATATAGGTGAATGATATGGATTGGCAGAATGTGGCAGATCGGTAGATAAAATGTAGAACAATGTGGATTGGTAGAATGTGGCAGACTTCTTGAAAATGGACTTTGGCTGGCAAAGTTACATTAGGACTGCTTTATTTGCATGAATGGATTTACTACAAAGATGCATCAGGACTGGCTTTGAGGTGGATTCCTTTAACTGGTGGACTTAAACTAGTAGATTACTTGAAAATGGCAAACTTTTCTTGATGAACTTCTTTGTATTGGAAAGTGGACCAGAGTGGAAATGAGGTACCAAGCTCACAATCTTCTAAAAGAGGCTCTAGAGTGGGCATTTCTCCTAAGTGTTGCAATCCAATCTTTTAGGATCAAGTGACTTTTGGCAGATGTATCCCTCAAAGTATTATAGGCAGATTTGTCTTTTGCTTTTTGGTTTCAATTTTGGATTGAGGTTTATTCACTCTTGTCTCTAAGATATTTTATATATTGTAATTGCTACCTGGTTGCTATCTGGCTAATTATAGGTTTTGCTAATTATGGTATGTTTGGGGTGACAGCTGCTGTCAAGGTGACAGCTACTGTTAGGGTGATAGCCACTATCAGGGATTTTCCCTATTTTAGCTATCTGGTTATTTATACAATTTTCTGCAGCAATGGTTGCTGTGCTGATTACTAAGCTAAGTATTCATGTCATCTGGTTTGCTTATATCATCTGGCTAATTATGAGAGGTTTGCATCTTGGTGTTTTGTTACAATACCAATACATATTTGTCCAGTAGAGGTCTGAATATATTATTTATGAAAGTCTGAAATATTGCTAGTGTATTTATCAATCCAAAGGACATAATCTTGAATTGATAATATCTATATCTTATTCTAAAGCTAGTTTTTTCAATATTCTTTTCATTCATTCCTATCTACCAGAATTTTTCTTTAAGATTACCTAAGGATATTATTTTGGCATTATGAAGATGTGTCAATAATTCTCTAATATTGAGTAGAGGATATCTGTTCTAGATAGTTATCTTATTGAGTAGACAGTTGTCTACACACATCCTTAGAGTTTTATCTTTCTTTTTTATAAAGAGAATTAGTACTTCATAAGATAATACACTTGGTTCAATATAATCTTTCTCAAGAAGTATCTTCAGAGTATCTCTTAAAGCTTCAAGTTCTGATTAAGACATAGGATAGATAGGTCTATAGAGAGGTTTTGCTTCTAGAAATATCTTAATTTTATGATTGAAATTTCTTTAAGAAGAAGACTTTGTTGATTCTTGAAAGATATCTGCAAACTCTTCAATAAGAGGTTGAATGATCTTAGGAATTTGAACTGTTTTCTTTTCTTGTAGTAATGTCTGAATAAGATAGAGAAAAAGATTTTTTTTTT
>RQIL01003999.1:0-23090 GCA_003951145.1 Jimgerdemannia lactiflua
TTTTGGAATGAAACCAGTTCTCAATCCTAGGATTAAACTAGAATATTATTTATCCTATGATTGGGAAGACATTTGGATTGAAGAGGCCAAAAACACATTTTGTACAGTCTATAACAAAAACTATACTCCTCCATCTGGATCAGTTTATTGTACAAATTCTGAAGTAGATGACACCAATGCTGCAATTGAAGTAGATGACATCAATGCTGAACTAAATCAACATATATTCTTTAACAAAAGACAAAAACTGACAACAAATCCTGAGCAGAAAGTAGATGTGTATTTAAAAAGTGAAATTGTTAAATTTCAATTTGGAGTTGATACATTATCTTGATAGCAAGTGAGTTGGATTTTCATTTTTGAATTAGGTCTATTTCAAAACACTGAGTTTTTTTAATTGATTAATTTATTGGAAACATTAGAGCCATAGTGGAGATTTCTGAAATCTAGCAAAAATGGCATGCAACTATTTAGTGTAACATAGGGGATGCGGACCTTGGTTTGTTTGATGGATTTTGGAAGGGGGAAGAATATGTAAAGAAGACTAAACTGAGCTTTATTCACTATAAAATACTGGGTTATTTATACAGATTTGTGTGCTAATTCTGCAACTAAATATACAGCTAAGTATCAAGTCTTTTCATGTGAAATTCCTAATTAGAATCTCATGTGAAATCCTATCTGAAATTCATAAAAGTAACAAAAGTTTCACTGATAATGTTTTAGATGCAGTGTCTGCAGTAAAGATAATTTTTACACTATACTAAATCAGATTCAGGTACTACAATCAAATGTCTTCCCCTGATTCTTGTTTCTATTTCATACCATATATTACATCTTCCCCCTGAATAGGTTATTTTTGATATAAAAATACCCATTCAAATTCCTATATTGCAATATTTATATGTTTGTTCCCCCCTATATAGACATATTTATAATATATCCAGGCAGTTCAGGGTGATGGCACCAAAATCGGGTAGTGGTGTCTTCAAAAGTCGGGCAGGTGACGGTGTCTTCAAAGGTCGGGTGACAGCATCTTCAAGGTCAGGCAATATTTTTCATGTCATCTAAAGTTGGATGATGATTCATATATGATATCTTTTTAATTCTCTGGGGTGCTCCATTTGTATATCATCTCAGACGGGCGATGGTGTCTTTATATGTCATTTTTAATGGGTGACGATGGTTCATATCTTCTATCCTCCATGGCAGTCCTTTGTATGGTGGTCAGTTGGTTTGTTTATGATGGGCAGTGTTTGTATCTTCAAATAATTAACTTGGGCAATGTCTTTTAATTCTTTGGGGTACTCTATTCATATGTCATTATGAGTTGGATGACAGCATTCTTCACTTGGGCAGTTGATGGCATCTTCAAAGGTCAGACAGGATATGGTTCGGGTGATGGCTCATCTTCAAAGGTCAGGTAACGGCGTCTTCTCTCTTGTATATGACGAGTGGCGTTCATATGTCATGTAGCATTCGTATGTTGTCTAAAGTTGAATGACAGCATTCTTCACTTAGGCGACAGTTTGTATACGACATCTTTTTATTCTCCAGAGTGGGTCTATTCATTTGTATGTCATCTCAGATGGGCGACAGCATCTTCAAAAGTCAGGCAGGTGACGATGTCTTCAAAGGTCAGGCAACGGTATCTTCAAGGTCAGGCAACGTTTTGCATATCGTCTAAAGTCAGACGACGGTTCATATATGACATCTTTTTAATTCTCCGGGGCATTCCATTCATATGTTGTCTCAGGTGGGTGATGGCATCTTCTCTCAGGTGGTTTGTATATGACAAGCGGTGTTTGTATGTCGTATGGTGGAATTCTTCACTCAGGCAGTTTGTATTGACAAGTGGCATTTGTATGTTGGGCAGGGGGTTGTATCTTCAAATAATTAACTCAGGTGGTTCGTATCTTCTTTTCTCTATGACGGTCCTTTACATGGTGGTTTGTTCGGCGTTTCGGTGATTAATTCTTGTAATATTGTCCCTTGAACTAAGGAGTGACCCAGTCAATGATGTGTCCTTCCAGAGTGTTGTTCCTACTGACAGTTCACATAAATGAGGCTGACAACCGAAACAACCAATTAACAGCAAATGGCGCAGAAAAACACCATGCATGACATGATAGTCTGTACAGCAGTTGTTCGTTTTCAGCTTAAAAGTGAGTCACCAGCCAATGGGCACCAAGTTGTAACATATGGAGATGCAGACCTTGGTTTATTGGATGGATTTTGGAAGAGAGAAGAATATATAAAGAAGACTGAACTGAGCTTTATTCACTATAAAATACTGGGTTATTTATACAGATTTGTGTGCTAATTCTACTACTAAATATGTGGCTAAGTATCAAGTCTTTTCATGTGAAATTCCTAAGTAGAATCTCATGTGAAATCCTATCTGAAATTCATAAAAGTAACAAAAGTTTCACTGATAATATTTTAGATGCAGTGTCCACAGTAAAGGCAATTTTTACACTATACTAAATCAGATTCAGGTACTATGATCAAATGTCTTCCCCTGATTCTTGTTTCTATTTCATACTATATGTCACATTAGCTATCCCAGCAAAAAGTGCTCTAATTGAGCAGATTTTTTCAAGTGGTACAGATCTTATGATGCCCAAAAGAGATGCTGTAGACCCTGAAACAATTCGTGAATATATGTGTTTAAAGGCATGGCAATTAGTCTAGTATTCCAATAACAATAGCCAATCCCAAATCTCAAAATGTAGTTAAATTTTGAAATACCAAATAAATATAGCACTTGGGTATCATATTATGCAAGCACAATCCAGAACTTATGGATATACTATATCCAAATATAATTTCGGAATATATATCTGATTGTTATATTTGAATATAATTTCTGTCATTTCCAGCCTTGATAAGATGAGCAAGATATCATTGTATCTGCCTAGGAGCACTAGAGATGGATAACAAGTAGTATGAATGGCATAATATATAGAATTTCGAATATATTCAAAGCTTAAGAATATACATTATACCTACTTGGTCACTATATCTGAAATGCTTATGCTTGTATGCTTGCCAGCCCACAAGCCTGCAAGCAACAAGCATAAGCCAAGAGCTTCGAATATTGCAGCCCATAAGCCTGCAATCCCACAAGCAATAAGCATAAGCTGAGAGCTTTCAATATTGCAGCCCCTAAGCCTACAATCCTGTGATCAATAAGCATAAGCCGAGAGCTTTGAATATTGCAACAAGTACAAGCCCACAATCCTGTGAGCAACAAGTATAAGCCAAGAGCTTCAAATATTGCAGCGAGCATGTGCCGAAATCCTGCAAGCAACAAGCATAAGCCAAGAGCTTCGAATATTGCAGCGAGCATATGCTATAATCCCATGAGCAACAAGTATAAGCCGAGAGCTTTGAATATTGCAGTGAGTATATGCCACAATCCCATGAGCACAAGTATAAGCCAAGAGCTTCGAATATTGCACAGGTAAAATGTATATAAATACATAAGCTGGCTTTAATAATAAAAAATAAAACAAAAACAAAAAATAATCTCATCTTATAAAAAACTTCAATTCTATGTTGATCATCTTTCTGGAGCCTTTGAAGATATGGACCATGCTATCAATAAGGTTGTCATCTGATTGGATGATGAGGAACCTAAGACTGATGATGAATACAAGAAGAAAAAGAAGAAGATAGAAGAAGCAATCAAGTAATTTATCTCAAAGACAGCTCCTGAAGCCACCCCTCAGGCTGTCCCTGAAGCCTCCACTCCTGAGGCCCCTGAAGCCTCCACTCCTGAGACCCCTGAAGCCTCCACTCCTGAGGCCCCTGAAGCTGCTGCTGCTGCTGCCCAAGCCACCACCACCACCACCACTACTGCCACTGCTGCCGCTGCCCAAGCCACTGCTGCCCAAGCCGCCACCCAAGCCCAAGCTGCTGCTCAAGCCCAAGCTGCCACCACCATGCCTCCAAAAACTAAAGATTGAACTTGTACAAGCTGCAATAATTGCAGAAAATATGGAAAACCATGTTGTACTCTTGTCAAAATTTATCAACAACTCAATCCATTGATCTCTGATCTTCCACTGAGAAAGAGGTCATATAATAATGCTCATCGGACAGCTGCTGCTATGGCCAGGTGTGGCTGAGACCAGGATCAGGGATGAGAATTTTGAAAATATATATCAGTTATGTGTGAATTTTGGTTATGTGTTTATGTATGATGCGTCTTTCAAATAAAGAAATAATGTAATTTGTAAGCTACTGAGAATTTCAAATTGACATTCAATTCGATTTGACTAATTTGAATTGGACCCTCAATTTGATTCAAATCAAATCGAATCAGACCTCAATTCAATTCGAATTCAATTCAAATACAAAAATCCCCAATTCGATTCGATTCGAATCAACTTCAATTTGATTCAATTTGAATTAATTCAATTCATTTGGGAGCACTACTTCTGATCATCCTTTCAAGACTCTATTTACTAATATGTCCCAAATGTTTATGCTACATATTATACCCATTGGGTATAATTGTTATATATATGTATCTATTTGGAGGAATTAGAAGATAGAAGGCAAAAATTATTATTGATATAGAAGTAGCTATTGTGATAAATCACAAAAACATACCACCCGAATTATTGCCAGATGATAAGCCAGATAATGCAAACAAACCATATGACATGAACACTTAGCATAGTAACCAGCACAGCAACCATTGCTATGGAAATTGTATAAATAACCAGATAACCAAAGAAGGGAATAATGTGGACAGTGGCTGTCTGCTGGACAGTGGCTGTCTACCCAAACACACCATAAATAGCAATCTATAATTAGCCAGATAGCAACCAGATAGCAACCAAAATGTATAAAATACCTCAGAGACAAGAGTGAATAAACCTCAGTTCCGAAAGTTCAAAAAGTAAAAGTCAATTATCTGGTATACTTAGGAGGAGAAACCTGCCAATGAGCCACTGCTAAGAAATTGTGAGCATTGTTCATTTCCACTCTGATCCACTTTCCGATACAAAGAAGTTCATCGTTTTCCAGTTCAAGTCTACCACTTAAGAAATAAGCTGCCATTTTCAAGTCTGTTTTCAAATAATCTGCTGCTCAAAAAGCCAGTCTATCTGATGCAACTTTGCAGTGAATCCTCATACAAATAAAGCCAGTCTTTGACATAACTTTGCCAGCCACCACCTGTTTCAAGAAAGCCACCACTTAAGGAAGAGCTGCCACATTTAAGTCCACCACATTTTTGTCTGCTGATCTGCCAAATATTGCCAATCTGCCTCATTCAGTCTGCCATTCAAGAAGTCTGCCAATCCGCCACATTCCACTGATCTGCATTGTTTGACCATATTGTTCACCTGCATTGTTCAAAGCCTTCACTTGCTCAATCCACACCATTCAACCCAATTGCCTATCACATAAGCAATCTGCATCCAGAATCCACTCCCTTTAAGGAATAACTGATTGACCAATTCCCAGAGAGCCCACTTTTAAGGAAATCTGCCTGATTACCCAAGATCATCAGGTCATACAAATTAGTCCACTGCTTCAGAAGGAAACCCATTCACATATGCAACCCAAGAACACTGCCAAATTAGGAAATCGCATACAGTAAAGTTTCCAGCTGTTGAATATTATACTACTAAATACCAGTATCAGCACCAACACTAGTACTAGACCTATAAACCTGAACATTTTGTTGCTTTTTGACAAAGTAATTGGGGGCTTAAGCCAATCTACAACAGCTGCCTAACCTTGTAATTTGTCTTTATTGAGCTGGGCACATTACATTTGGGGGCTTAACTGGGAATATTCTCAAAAGAGTTATCATGACTTTTCAGCTCACAGAACCCAACCTTCAACCTGGAGACCAGTGCCACTGCAACCTTTGACACAGTACCAATCTCAGCTACCTTAAGAGAAGAAATCCCAGCTCTACGAAGTATTTGGACAGGAAGAAGCATAATTACCTCTAGAATTGGATACTACTCAGCATCAGAGGGATCAGATATTGCAGAAGCCAGCACTGTATGAAATCCTCCACCAGCACCACCAGTAGAAACATCAACCAGAGATTTTGATGAGTTCACACCAGACAAAGTAGACAACACCAACCAAGACTTTGACAACCTTGCCCGAGACCTCAACAATCATCTAGAAAGATTCCCCCTAAGAGTCTTCCTTGATTTACCCAGACCAGTAATCCTAATCCAAAGAATTCAACCCACAAGGCTCCCCAGAATAGTACTGAGAAGGAGACCATCTTCCAGATCCCTTGCACCTTCAAGCTCATACCCATCAACAGCCAACAACTCAGAATCAGACTCAGAAATCGAAACAGAGTCAGAAGACAGTAAAGATGAAATGGGCACAACACTACCCACATTTGCAGGATATCCAGAGAAGGATCCAAGAGAATTCATAGATGCAATCAAAGGAATAGCAGCCCTGAGAGACTTGTCAACCCAAAAACAAATCAATGTCTTCAAGGCACAGCTGAGAGAACCAGCCAAAGGCATCTTCACCAGAACTGCAAATGATGTCAACACAGACCTAGGAGATGTTATGGAGAATGCAAGGTCAGAAGAAGAACAATATGAGGCAATGCAATACTGGATTATTGAAAAGTATGCAGGAAACAAAACCTGCCACAAAGCTCAAGAATCCATCATGGGAATGAAGATGAATCTTGGAGAATCCCCAAGAGCATTCTTCACCAGAATTCAGAAGAGAATGCATGCTGCCAGATTCAATGCTGTCAATCAAGACATTATCAGTCCAATGACCTTCATGAATGGAATCCCACCCAATATTGCTCAATATGTCCGAACCCTGGGCATTAGAAAGCCAGAAGAGCAAGTGGATGCAGCCCAAGGATACTTTGATGTCAAGCAAGGAACCACCTGGACTGATAACTGGAAAGAAGACAAAGAAGACCTCCTGGTCAAGGCCCTGCAAGGAATCCTTCAAGGAGAATCAAAAGGAGAGAAGCCTACCAAAGAATAGAAGAAGGACAAGAATGAGATTCAAGACATCAATTTGAAAGTAGACAAACTGGTTGGGCAGATTGAAAGACTCACCACATGCAAAAATCAGAATTACCAGCCAAGATATCCTCCTCAAGAAAATCAGAACTACTAGCCAAGATACCCTCCATGTGAAAATTGGAATTACCAGAGGAACTATCCATCCTCTGATAGTCGAAACTATCCTTCAAGAGACAGAGCAGAGATCCAATGCTATAAGTGTGGACAGCAAGGACACTATGCCTCTGAATGCAATAACCAAGGCAGCTCAAGGAATTCTGAGCCACCAAACTGAAAGGATACCCACAACAAAAGAACAGAAGCTCACCCAGTTGAAGACTATGAGCAGAGTGACAGTGAGGAATACGGTGACCTAGACTTGTATCCAGCCAAGGCTGAATATGGAGAAATAGTCTACTCAGTAGAAAAGAGAAAGAGAGCAGTAGGTCACCCCCGAGCAGTTGAGAAGCCACCAAAAAGAACCAGCAGAAGAATCATCCAAAATGAAGATGAAGAAGAACAGATTGATACACCTCCCCAGTCTCCTTTACCCTTCATTCCTGGAGCTACCATCAATGGAGAAGATCCTCTACCAGAATCTGCTGATGAAGATATGGGAGAAGAACCAGAATCGGAAACCAAGGCCCCAAAGTCCAAGAAGAAATACATCCCAAAGACCATGCCCTGGGACATCTACAATGAAGCCTGGAAGAAGATCCAAGAAGCCAAGATGGAAGTCCCACTCTTGCAGTTCCTTCAACTGACATCTGCTGGAGTAAAGAACAAGTTATTGTGAACCACCAGATCCTACACAGGAAGAGTCCCCATTCCCCAAGAAGAACTGGCAACCCCAGCAGTATAAGCTGCAGAAAGGCATGTCAGCACCTACTTGTTTGGAGAAATCAGAGGCCAGAAGGCAAAAATTCTCATTGATACAGGAGCAGTAGTATGTGTCATTGCCAAGAAATTCCTGGACAGCATTCAATGACCCATTGATGGACCCTCTAGCCTTAGCATCATAGTAGCAGATGGAGCCCAAACTCAACCCCTGGGAGAAGTCCAAAACATCACCATCACTCTTGGACACATTCAGTTTGCCATCCCCAAGATAATTGTGACCAAAGCTATCACCTATGACATAATCCTCAGCACCAATTGGATGAAGGAGATGAATGCAGATGTCAATATTGGTCAACAAGTACTCAAATTCGACTACAGAGGAAAGAAGTACCAAGTCAAAGTCACCAGCTTCAAGCCATCAAAGAAAAAGAAGAAGGTGACCATTTAAGAAGAATATGCCAGCAGTGAAGAATCCACCACTAAAAAGGAAGAAGAGGAGGATTCCGAAAATGACAATGACTCCAGACTAAGGCCCAGAATCAACATGGTAGAAGACAGACCAGAAGATAATGTGTGGGCACAAGATACTATCCCCATCACAATTAGAGCTATTGCTAGAGAAGCCAGAGGATGCATCAAATGCCTCCAAAGACAGAAATGCAAGGAACACTCATCCAGACATGTGGGAATTCGAAAAAGCCCTAGGACTACATGCCCTGACTACAGAAGAAGGAAGAAGAGATGCCTTCACAACATCCAGCCAAAAAGTTATGCACAAGTCATACTGAATCCTGAAATCAAAGCAGCAGAAGTACAAACAATTTGGGACCAACCACCAGAGGAAGAAGATGATGGTATTTCTGAAATGAAGAGCTCCCTGCAATTGTTTCATGGAATGATCTGAATTGGGCACCACAAGAAGATGAAGATAACAACACTCCCTGGAGTGAAGAAGAAGCTGGACCCAGCTCACAACCAGTCATCACAAGGCCTGAAACCCATCAAGAGAGAGCCTTCCAAATGGGCAGATGCCCTCATCAAGTCATTTTCCACTCACCAAGAGACTACTGCTACCAGTGCCACATATTGGACCAGTAAGCCAGACAGCCCCTTGGACCAGAATCCCTGAAAATCATTGCAGAAGGAACCTCATTCCAAGAATCCACCACCTCACTTGTGAAAAGAAGACATGGAGTCGGATTCTACACCCAGACAGAAGTAAAACCCCTCTCTACCCTTCCACCAAAGTATGATGTGAATGGATGCAGATTCCTGAAGCTAGGAGAAATCGAAGAAAGAAAGAAGCACTTCCAAGCTATGGAATATTGCCATCATGGGAAGCACTCAAGATGCTGGCCTTGTTAATATGAAAAGATCCATCCCAGCAAAGATGTGATTGTACACACACTCAAGAGAGAAGATGACTGAGCCCAGATTCCAAAGGAGAAAAAGAAGAAGCCTACAAGAAAGGTCCTTAAGATATATGACCTAGGAGAAGATATTTTAGCTCTTATTCACCATACAACTCACCAAGGATGGATAGATAATGCTATCAATTTCATGGAAGCCTTAGACCCCACTAGAAAAAGAGGAATCAATTATCTTTGAGACCCCTCTACCAGAGCAAGATGGCCACACCTAGACATCAGAGGTTGGAAATCTAATGCCACAGGAGCCTCAGCCCATGGATAGCCTACACTTGGTGAGAACATTGCACAGTTTACCCTGCTTCATCCCAATGCAATTCCACCGAAAAAGGCACACCAAGAAGATGTTGGCTATGACCTCAGCAGTCTTTATGACACCACTATGGGCCCCGAAAGTACAAAGCTCATCAGAACTGGTATTGCCATGCAACCATCAAAAGGAACTTACATCCAGTTGACCTCAAGGTCTGGTCTAGCCCTTGAAGGACTCTCTACTGAAAGAGGAACCATTGATCCAGGATACATAGGCAAAATCAAGGTCATCTTAAGAAACAGAAGTGGTGAGTGGATTCGAATCAACAAAGAAGACAAAATTACTCAAGCAGTCTTCCTCAAATATAAGACTCCTCAGCTACAAGAAGTACCCAAGCTCACTCAAGGAACCAGACAAACCAAATAATTTGAAAGCTCAGATAAGAAGGAAATACATCTCCTTCAGGTCAGCCAATTCAAAGCAAATGCTTCTCAGCAAGTTTTCTGCCAACCAGTGAAGCTTCACAAGAACCTCATCCTTGAGCCAGGAGAGCAAACCACCATCGAAATCTTTGCACCACCAGACCCCAGGAACCTTTTCTTCAAATCCAATGAAGAAATCCGAAATCTGTACATAGAAGGATACACCTTTCCTGATAAGATGAATCCAGTACACTCCCAAGCAACCAACACAAGCTGGGACAACATCATCCTGCCAAAAGGAACTATCATTGGACACCTTATGCCTTATCTCAACCAAACACACAGAGAAGTTTATGAATTAAACTTACAGGGAAATGGCAAAAGGTCACAGAAGAAAGAAAAGGCCCCTCTGCGACCCAGGAGAAAGTGAAGCCTTCTACAAATATTGGAGAAGAATTGACATCTCAGCAACAAAAACAATTGACCAAACTCCTTCATAAATATCAGGACATATTCACCACAGACTATGGCAACCTGCCATACAACCCATCATACCACCACAGTATAAATACAGGAAATGCAACACCCATCTGACAGAAACCATATAGGATACCCCACCACTTAAAGACATTTGAAAAAGAACACATACAGGAACTCTTCGACAATGGAGTCATCTGACCCTCTACTAGCCCTTAGGCCAGCCCTATATTTATTGTACCAAAGAAAGGAGGATGGAGACTTGTTGTAGACTTCAGAAAAATCAACACAGTAACCGAAAAAGATGCATACCCCTTGCCTCAAATTGATGACCTTCTGGACTAGCTACAAAATGCAAGATACTTCAGCAGTATAGATCTATTCACAGGATTCCATGAGATACCAATGGACCCCAAAGACATTCAAAAGACAGCTTTCCTTGCATTAGGAAAATTGTTTGAGTATCTCCGAATGCCTTTTGGACTCTGCAATACACCCCCAACCTTCCAGCAAATGATGAACTCAGTATATGCCCCCCTCATCTATCACTGCCTGATTGTTTATGTGAATGATTCCAACATCTACTCAGCAAATTTCGAAGACCACCTGCAAGACCTTGAAGAGTTTTTTAAACTCACCTGACTAAACCACCTGAGATGCAATTCAAAGAAGTGCTACTTTGGCAAACAGAAGCTTGAATTCCTTGGATTCATAGTTTCTAAAGATGGAACACATGCAGACCCCAAGAAGATCGAAAAAGTCAACAACTTCTCTATCCCCAAGACCCCAAAGGAAGCCTTGTCCTTCCTGATGCTTGCATCCTACTATAGAAGATTTATCAAGGGATTTGCTGAAATCTCTGCCCCAATCCAAACCTTGCTGAAGAAAGGAGTACTGTTTCAATAGAAAGAACCACAAGAAGAAGCCTTCCGAAAACTACAACACTGCCTGACCTCAGCATCAATCCTAGTCTGACCAGATCTGCAGAAACCTTTCATTCTGTATACTGATGTATCCAAGAATGGCCTCAGAGCAATCTTTGCACAAGAAGGACCTGACAAACAGTACAATGTGATAGCTTATGCAAGCAGAGCCACCAATAAGCAGCAGACCAACTATGGGAGCACTAAATTGAAATGCCTTGCAGTCATATGGGCAGTCACCCTGTTCAAACATTACCTCATCAGAAGAAAGTTCACTCTGATTACAGACCATGCAGCTCTCAAATGGTTACTGCACCAAAAAGACCCTACTGGAATCCTTGCCTGAAGGATTCTTATTCTTTAAGATTATGAAATCAACATCATCCACAAAGTGGGAAGAACTCACAACAATGTTGATGTTCTTTCCCACATGACCCAATGAACCAAAGAAAGGGTGTACCTCAGAACTACACCCTCAAAGAAGTTCCCAAGACCATCAAGAAGCAAGAAGACCTCATCCAACAAGAACACCAGAAAGCCCACTAAGGACAGATAAATACAAAAGATAAAATTCAAAAAGATTATTAACATTGGCCCCACCTCAGAACACAAGTCCAAGATATCATCCAGAAGTGTGACACCTGCCAGAAGTATCAAGGAAAGAAGAACTATCAAGCCCCTCTACAACCAATTCCCCCACCCACTTATATCCTCCAAAGATGGGGAGTAGATGTAATTGGACCCCTGCCAGTAATATCAAAACAAAACAGATATATCCTAGTATTTGTTGAACATCTGACCAAATGGCCTGAAGCATACCCCATAGAGATTACAGATGCCCTAACTATTGTTGGACACCTTCATAATCTCACCCACTGATATGGACCCCCTGAAGAACTCATTTCTAACTAAGGAACTGAATTTGTAAATAACATAATCTCAAGTTATGCATGAATCTACAGGATCCACCTGAAAAGGACAACCTCTTATCATCTGCAAACTAATGGAATGACTGAAAGAATGAATCAGACCATCAAGAAAGGACTTGCCAAGGTCAATCCTACCAATTGGGATCTCTGCTTACCCGAAATCCTATGGGAAATTCAAAACACCCCTGCTGTCTCAACTAAACAAAAGCCCTTCAAAATAATGTTTGCCAAGAAGACCAGAACTGCTGACCATGAGAACCTTGGAAAGCTGCTTGAAAATGGAGATCAGCTGTGAAAAGATACCTGAAACCAGATTATCAAGGCCCAGGAAAGACAAAAGAAGTACTATGACCAGAAGTAGAAGAATCAGAAGATCAAGATTGGAGATCAAGTCCTAGTTTGGAGAAGCATGATTGAAACAAACTTTGCTGCCAAACTGGAACTGAAATGAGAAGGACCATACCTTATATATAACATCAGAGGAACCAGCATCTATATAAGAAGCATGGATGGATGTGTCTTGAGAACTCCAGTTCACATCAATCGCCTCAAGATATACCTGTACAAACCATGACCCAGAGGATAGATCAGCACCTCCAGACCCTCATCCTCAGTTTCTTCCAAGCCCTGCCAATTCCCTTGCCCCAGTTCTGCTAACTTGAAGGAACTCCAATACAACTGATTCAGAAGCATCAAGAGAACCTTACCATTGCCCAGAGAATGCTTCAGATCCACTACCTGCAAGCTTTCTACAATATCAGACAACTGTTATAAGAACAGCCATACATTGGAGGACCGGCTGGCATAACCTGCCGAGAAGCAAGAACTGCCAAACGAATCTATACCCTATACAAATGAAATGTTGGAGCCCTAGTACAGTCTCACTTCTACCTCAATGATATCCACCAGATGAATGAGACCACCTTCCAAAGCACCCTCCAATAAGTAGACTTCCTGTTTCCTGAAGAATAAGAAGAAGATCTAAAATTAGAATGGAGTGACCCAGATACAGAAGATGATGGTACAGGTATAGATGCAGAAGATGCTTATGTATACTGGAATGATGACTAAAGAACAGTCTGGGACAGACCATCCTTTAGTGGGCTGATATAACAAACCACAAAAATGTACCACCTGAATTATTGCCAGATGACAAGCCAGATAACACAAACAAACCAGATGACATGAACACTTAGCATAGTAACCAGCACAGCAACTATTGCTGTGGAAATTGTATAAATAACCAGATAACCAAAGAAGGGAATAATGTGGACAGTGGCTGTCCACCCAAATACACCATAAATAGCAATCTATAATTAGCCAGATAGCAACCAGATAGCAACCACAATGTATAAAATACCCCAGAGGCAAGAGTAAATAAACCTCAGTTCCAAAAGTTCAAAAAGCAAAAGTCAATTGTCTAGTACACTTTGGAGGAGAAACCTGCCAATGAGTCACTGCCAAGAAATTGTGAGCATTGTTCATTTTCACTCTGGTCCACTTTCTGATACAAAGAAGTTCACCGTTTTCCAGTTCAAGTCCACCCCTTAAGGAATAAGCTGCTATTTTCAAGTCCGTTTTCAAGTAATCTACTGCTCAAAAAGCCAGTCTATCTGACACAACTTCACAATGAATCCTCGCACAAATGAAGCCAGTCTTTGATGTAACTTTGCCAGCCACCACCTGTTTCAAGAAATCCACCACTTAAGGAAGAGCTGCCGCATTTAAGTCTGCTATGTTTTTGTCTGCCAATCTGCCATGTACTGCCAATCCGCCTCATTCAGTCTATCATTCAAGAAGTCCACCGATCCGCTGCATTCTGCTGATCTGCATCATTTGACTGCATTATTCATTTGTATCATTCAAAGCCTTTGCCTACTCAATCCACACCATTCAACCTGATTGCCCATCACATGAGCAACCTACATCCAGAACCCACTCCCTTTAAGGAACAACTAATTGACCAATTCCCAGAAAGCCTACTTTTAGGGAAATCCGCCTGATTACCCAAGATCATGGGGTCACACAAATTAGTCTGCTGCTCCAGAAGGAAACCCATTCACATGCGCAACCCAAGAATGCTGCCAAATTAGGAATTGCATGCAGAAAAGTCTCCAGCTGTTGAATATTATACCACTAAACACCAGTATCAGCACCAATGCCAGTACTAGATCTATAAATCTGAACATTGTTGCTTTTTGACAAAGTAACTGAGGGCTCAAGCTAATCTACAACAGCTGCCCAACCTTGTAATTTGCCTCTATTGAGCCGGGCATGTTATACTATATATATTATTACTAAGAAATTCTTAAATAGTATTCAATGGCCCATTAATAGATCCTCTAGCCTTAATATCATAGTAGCAGATAGAGCTTGAATCCAACCTCTAGGAGATCAAAATATTACTATTACTCTTGAATATATTTAGTTTACCATCTCCAAGACAGTTATACCTGAAGCTGTTACTTATGTATAATATAATCCTTAGTACTAATTAGATGAAGGAGATAAATACAGATGTCAACATTGGTCAACAAGTGCTCAAATTCAATTATAGAGGAAAAAAGTACTAAGTTAGCTATTAAAAAAGAAGAAAAAGAAGACTATTCAAGAAGAATATACCAGTAGTAAAGAATCAACTATAGAAGAAGAAGAAGAAGAGAATTCCAAAAATAACAATGACTCCAAATTGAGGCCTTGAATCAATATGGACTGAAAGATAATATTTGGGTCTAAGATACTATTCCTATTATAATTGAAGCCATTGTTGATGAAGCCAGAGGATGCATTAAATACCTCTAAAGGCAAAAATGTGAAGAATACTCATTCAGACATGTTGGAATTCGAAAAGTCCTAGCACTACATACTCTGAATATAAGAAAGAAGAAGAGATGCCTTTACAATATTTAGTTAAAAAACCATATATAAGATACATCTAATTCTGAAATTGAAGCAGCAGAAGTATATATAAGCAATTTGAAATCAACTACTAGAGAAAGAATATAATGATATTTCTGAAAATAAAGAACTCTCTGCAATTGTTATCTGGGATGATCTGAATTAAGTACTACATGAAGAAGAAGATAATAATGATACTTCCTAGAGTGAAGAAGCTGGACCTAGTATATAACCAATTATTCCAAGATCTGAAACTTACTAAGAAAGAGCCTTTTGAATAGAATGCCCTCATTAATTTATTTTCCATTTATCAAGAGATTACTGCTATCAATGTTACATATTAGACTAGAAATCAAGCTAATCTTTTGTACTAAAATTCTCTAAGTTAGTTATAGAAGGAATCTCATTCTAAGAATCAGTTATCATATTTGAAAAAAGATGAAATAGAGTAGGATATTTCACTTAATCAGAAGTAAAGCCCCTCTCTACTCTCCCACCTAAGTATGATTTAAATGGATGCCAATTCCCAAAGCAAGAAGAAATTAAGAAAAGAAAGAAATACTTCCAAGCTATAGGATATTGTTACCATAAAAAGTACCCCAGATGCTAGTCTTATCAATATGAAAAGATCCACCTCAGATTGTACATATACTCAAAAGAGGAGTTAACTGAGTAATGATTTAAAAAGAGAAAAAAAAGAAGCCCATGAAGAAGATCTTCAAGATATATAATCTAGGAGAAGATATTCTAGTTCTCATCTACTATACTACTTATCAAAAATGGATAAGTGATATTATCAACTTCATTAAAACTCTGGATCTTATTGGAAAAAGAGAAATCAATTATCTCTAAAATATCTCTACTAAAGTAAGATAGCTATATCTGGATATCAGAGATTGGAGAATAGAAGCCACAGAAGTCTCAGCCTAAGGACAATCTATACTTAGCAAGAATATTGCACAGTATATCTTACTATACCCTAATGTGATTTCACTTAAAAAGATATACTAAGAAGATATTTGCTATAACTATAGCAGTCTTTCTTATATTATAATAGGTTCAGAAAGTACAATACTCATCAGAACTAGTATTACTATATAACTGCCAAAAGAAATATATATCCAGTTAACCTTAAGATCTAGACTAGCTCTTGAAGAAGTTATTACTGAAGAAGAAACTATTGATCTAGGATACATAATGAAATCAAAGTTATTCTGAAGAATAGAAATAAGGAATAGATTTGAATTTACAAAGAAGATAAAATCACACAAGTAGTTTTCCTTAAATGCAAAATTCCTCAGCTTCAAAAAGTATTCAAAATTATCCAAAATACTAGATAGACCAAAGGATTTGGAAGCTTAGATAAGAGAAAAGTACATCTTCTTCAAATCAATTGATTCAAAATAAATACACCTCAATAAGTCTTCTATCAACTAGTAAAACTTCATATGAACCTCACCTTTGAGTCAAGAGAATAAACTATTATTGAAATCTTTATATTAACTAATCTCAGAAATCCATTCTTTAAACCAAATAAAAAAATCTGAAATTTGGATATAGAAGAATGCACTTTCTCTAATAAGATGAATTCAGTATATTTTTAAGTTATCAATATGAGCTGGGAGAATATAATCTTACCAAAAGAAAACATCATTGGATATTCTATACCCTATCTTAACTGAATATATAGAGATTTATGAACTACTAACCAACTATATAATATATAAATAAAATATTGAAGTCCTAATATATTGTGATAGACCACAAGAACATACCACCCGAATTATTGCCAGATGACAAGCCAGATGACATGAACAACCAGCCAGATGACGTGAACAAACCAGATGACATGAACACTTAGTATAGTAACCAGCAACCATTGCTGTGGAAAACTGTATAAATAACCAGATGACCAAAGAAGGGAATAATGTGGACAGTGGCTGTCCGCTGGACAGTGGCTGTCCACTCAAACACACCATAAATAACCATCTATAATTAGCCAGATAGCAACCAGGTAGCAACCATAATGTATAAAATACCTCAGAGACAAGAGTGAATAAACCTCAGTCCGAAATTGAATCCAAAGCAAAAGACAAGTCTGCCTACAACACTTTGAGGGATACACCTGCCCAGAGCCACTTGGTCCAGAAAGGATTGCAACACTTAGGAGAAACACCCACTCTAGAGCCTCTTCTAGGAGATTGTGAGCTTGGTACCTCATTTCCACTCTGGTCCACTTTCCAATACAAAGAAGTTTGAGAAGTCTGCCATTTTATTCAAGTTCGCTGCCAGGAAAGGCTGCCATTTTCAAGTCCGTTTTCAAGTAATCCGCCGCTCAAGAAGCCAGTCTATCTGATGCAACTTCGCAGTGATTCAGTTCACGCAAACAAAGCCAGTCTTTGACGTAACTTTGCCAGCCGCCGCCATTTTCAAGAGAAGTCTGCCTTATTTAAAGTTCGCCAGTTTAAGTCCACCAATCTGCCGCATTCTGCCGATCGTCTGCATTGTTCGTCTGCATCGACTGCCATCGTTCAAGTAAACCACATCGACTGCTCGATCCACACTATTCAACCCGATTGCCCATCACATGAGCAACCTGCATCCAGAACCCGCACCCTTAAGGGAACTGATTGCCGATTTCCAGAGAGCCTGCTCTATTAAGGAAATCTGCCAAATTCGCCCGAGTCACGGATTCCCAGAAGAGCCTGCTATTAAGGAAATCCACAGCATACAAGAAATCCGCCGCATTTAGTCCATCCGCCAAATTAGCTGTGCACTGATCGTCGAGTCACATGAAATTGCCTACCAATCGTCAACCCAAGAATGCCGCCAAATTAGGAAATCGCACACAGAAAAGTCTCCAGCTGTTGAATATTATACCACTAAACACCAGTATCAGCACCAATACCAGTACCAGACCTATATAATACCTGAACATTTTGGTGCTTTTTGACAAAGTAACTGGGGGCTCAAGCCAATCTACACAGCTGCCCAACCTTGTAATTTGCCTCTATTGAGCCAGGCACATTACATTTGGGGGCTCAACTGAGAAGATTACAAACCAGCAATCTACGTGACTTTTCAGCTCACAGAACCCAACCTTCAACCTGGAGACTAGCACCACTACAACCTTTGACACAGTACCAATCTCAGCTACCACAGGAGAAGAAATACCAGCTCTACAAAGTATTTGGACAGGAAGAAGTGTAATTACCTCCAGAATTGGATACCACTCAGAAGGATCTGACACTGCAGAAGCCAGCACTGTACGAAATCCTCCACCAGTACCACCAGCAGATACACCAACCAGAGATTTTGACGAGCTCACACCAGATGAAATAAACAATACCAACCAAGACTTTGACAACCTTGTTCAAGACCTCAACAACTATCTTGAAAGATTCTCTCCTAGAGTCTTCCTTGACTTACCCAGACCAGAAACTCCAACCCCAAGAAACCAACCCACAAGACTCCCCAGAATAGTGCCAAGAAGGGCACCATCTCTCAGATCCCTTGCACCTTCAAGTTCATATCCATCAACAGCCAACAACTCAGAATCAGAGCCAGAAATCGAAACAGAGTCAGAAGACAGTGAAGACAAAATGGGCACAACTCTACCAACATTCGCAGGATACCCGGAGGAGGATCCAAGAGAATTCATAGATGCAATCGAAGGAATAGCAGCCCTGAGAGACTTGTCAACCCAAAGACGAATCAATGTCTTCAAGGCACAACTGAGAGAACCAGCCAAAAGCATCTTCACCAGAACTGCAAATGATGTTGACACAGACCTAGGAGATGTCATGGAGAATGCAAGATCCGAAGAAGAACAATATGAGGCCATGCAGCACTGGATCATTGAAAAGTATGCAGGAAATGAAACCCGCCACAAAGCTCAAGAATCCATCATGGGAATGAAGATGAACCTTAGAGAATCCCCAAGAGCATTCTTCACCAGAATTCAGAAGAGAATGCATGCTGCCAGATTCAATGCTGCAAATTAAGACATCATTGGTCCAATGACCTTCATGAATAGAATCCCACCCAACATTGCTCAACATGTCCAAACCCTGGGTATCAGGAAGCCAGAAGAGCAAGTAGATGCAGCCCAAGGATACTTTGATATCAAGCAAGGAACCACCTGGACTGACAACCAAAAAGAAGACAAGGAGGACCTCTTGGTCAAAGCCCTGCAAGGAATCCTTCAAGGAGAATCAAAGGTAGAGAAGCCCACCAAAGAATGGAAGAAGGACAAGAATGAGATTCAAGACCTCAATTCGAAAGTAGACAGACTGGTTAGCCAGATTGAAAGGCTCTCCACATGTGAAAATCAGAATTACCAGCCAAGGTATCCTTCTCGAGAAAATCGGAACTATCAGCCAAGGTACTCTACACACGAAAATCGGGATTACCAGAGGAACTATCCCTCCTCTGATAGTCGAAACTATCCTCCAAGAGATAGAACAGACATCCAATGCTACAAATGTGGACAGCAAGGACATTATGCCTCTGAATGCAACAACCAAGGAAGCTCAAGGAATTCTGAACCACCAAACTGAAAACAAAAGGACAGAAGCTCACCCAGTTGAAGACTATGAGCAGAGAGAGTGACAGTGAGGAATACAGTGATCTAGACTTGTATCCAACCAAAGCTGAATATAGAGAAACAGTCTATCCAGCAGAAAAGAGAAAGAGAGCAGTAGGCCGCCCCAGAGCAGTTGAGAAGCCACCAAAAAGAACCAGCAGAAGAATCATTCGAAATGAAGAAGAAGAAGAACAGGTTGACACACCTCCCCATTCTCCTTCACCCTTCACTCCTGGAGCCACTATCAATGGAGAAGATCCTCAACCCGAATCTGCTGATGAAGATATGGGAGAAGAACCAGAATCCGAAACCAAGACTCCAAAGTCCAAGAAGAAATACATCCCAAAGACCATGCCCCGGGACATCTACAATGAAGCCTGGAAGAAAATCCAAGAAGCCAAGATGGAAGTACCACTCTTGCAGTTCCTTCAATTGACACCTGCTGGAGTAAGGAACAAATTACTGCGAACAACCAGATCTTATAAAGGAAGGGTACCCATCCCTCAAGAAGAACCAGCAACCCCAGCAGTTCAAGCTGCAGAAAGGCACATCAGCACCTACTTGTTTGGAGAAATCAGATGCCAGAAGGCGAAAATCCTCATTAACACAGGAGCAGCTGTATGGGTCATTGCCAAGAAGTTCCTGGACAGCATTCAATGGCCCATTGATGGACCCTCTAGCCTCAGCATCATAGTAGCAGATGGAGCCCGAACTCAACCACTAGGAGAGGTCTGAAACATCACCATCACTCTTGGACACATTCAGTTTGCCATCCCCAAAGCAGTTGTGACTGAAGCTGTCACCTATGATATGATCCTTGGCACCAATTGGATGAAGGAAATGAATGCAGATGTCAACATTGGTCAATAAGTACTCAAATTCGACTACAGAGGAAAAAGTACTGAGTTAAAGTCACCAGCTTTGAGCCATCAAAGAAGAAGAAGAAAGTGATCATTCAAGAAGAATATGCCAGCAGCGAAGAATCCACCACTGAAGAAGAAGAAAAAGAGGATTCCGAAAATGACAATGACCCCAGACTGAGGCCCAGAATCAACATGGTAGAAGACAGACCAGAAGACAATGTGTGGGCACAAGATACTATCCCCATCAAAATCGGAGCCATTGCTGGAGAAGCCAGAGGATGCATCAAATGCCTCCATAGACAGAAATGTGAGGAACACTCATCCAGACATGTGGGAATTCGAAAGAGTCCTGGCACTACATGCCCTGAATGCAGAAGAAAGAAGAAGAAATGCCTCCATAATATCCAGCCAAAAGCCATGCACAAGTAATGCCCCACCCCGAAACTGAAGCAGCTGAAATTCAAGCAATTTGGGACCAGCCTCCAGAGGAAGAAGATGACAGTATTTCCGAAAATGAAGAGCTCCCCACAACTGTTTCATGAGATGATCCAAATTGGGCACCACAAGAAAGAGAAGAAGACAACACTCCCTGGAGTGAAGAAGAAGCTGGACCCAGCTCACAACCAGTCATTCCAAGGCCTGAAACCCATCAAGAGAGAGCCATCCGAATGGGCAGATGCCCTCATCAAGTCATTTTCCACTCACCAAGAGACTACTGCTATCAGTGCCACATATTGGACCAGCAAGCCAGACAGCCCCCCGGACCAGAATTCCCGAAAATCATTGCAGAAGGAACCTCATTTCAAGAATCCACTACCTCACTTGTGAAAAGAAGACATGGAGTCGGATTCTACACCCAGACAGAAGTGAAACCCCTGTCTACCCTCCCTCCAAAGTATGATGTGAATGGATGCAGATTTCTGAAGCTAGGAGAAATCGAAGATAGAAAGAAGCACTTCCAAGCCATGGGATATTGCCATCATGGAAAGAACCCAAGATGCTGGCCTTGTCAATACGAAAAGATCCATCTCAGCAAGGATGTGATTGTGCATACACTCAAGAGAGGAGATGACTGAGCCCAGATTCGAAAGGAGAAAAAGAAGAAACCTACAAGAAAGGTCATCAAGATATATGACCTAGGAGAAGATATCCTGGCTCTTATTCGACATGCAACTTGTCAAGAATGAATAGATGATGCTATCAATTTCATGGAAGCCCTAGACCCCACTGGAAAAAGAGGAATCAATTATCTTCGAGACCCCTCTACTGGAGCAGGATGGCCACACCTAGACATCAGAGGTTGGAGATCCATGGACAGCCTAAACTCGGCAAGAACATTGCACAGTTTACCCTGCTTCACCCCAATGCAATCCCACCAAAAAAGGCACACTAAGAAGATGTTGGTTATGACCTCAGCAGTCTTTATGACACTACCATGGGTCCCGAAAGTACAAAGCTCATCAGAACTGGTATTGCCATGCAACCACCGAAAGAAACTTACATCCAGTTGACCTCAAGGTCTGGCCTAGCCCTTGAAGGACTTTCCACTGAAGGAGGAACCATTGATCCAAGATATACAGGCAAAATTAAGGTCATCCTAAGAAATGGAAGTGGCGAATGGATTCGAATCAACAAAGGAGACAAAATCACTCAAGCAGTATTCCTTGAGTACAAGACTCCTCAGTTGCAAGAAGTACCTAAGCTTACTCAAGGAACCAGACAAGTCAAAAGATTTGGAAGCTCAGACAAGAAGGAAGTACACCTCCTTCAGGTCAGCCAATTCAAAGCAAATGCCCCTCAGCAAGTTTTTTGCCAGCCAGTAAAGCTTCACAAGAACCTCATCCTTGAACCAGAAGAGCAGACCACCATCGAAATCTTTGCACCACCAGACCCCAGGAACCTTTTCTTCGAACCCAATGAAGAAATCCGAAATCTGCATATAGAAGGATACACATTCCCTGACAAGATGAATCCAGTATACACCCAAGCAACCAACACAGGTTGGGACAACATCATCCTGCCTAAAGGAACCATCATTGGATACCTTATGCCTTATCTCAACCAAACACACAGAGAAGTTTATGAATTAAACTTACAGGGAAACAGCAAAAGGTCACAGAAGAAAGGAAAGGCCCCTCTGCGACCCAGGAGAAAGTAAAGCCTTCCACAAACATTGGAGAAGAATTGACCCCTCAGCAACAACAACAATTGACTGAACTTCTTCATAAATATCAGGACATCTTCACCACAGACTATGGCAACCTGCCATACAACCCATCATACCACCACAGTATAAATACAGGAAATGCAACACCCATCTGACAGAAACCATACAGGATACCCCACCACTTGAAGACATTCGAAAAAGAACACATACAGGAACTCTTAGACAATGGAGTCATCCGACCCTCTACCAGCCCTTGGGCCAGCCCTATACTTATTGTA